>JAOXJP010232475.1:0-24487 GCA_025762735.1 Platanus orientalis | reverse complement strand
ATATATATATATATATATATATATATATATAAGAACAAGGTAAATGTTTTTCGAGACATGCCTTTTTATAGTTCATAGTTCTTTCGTATGTTGGTTGGGGATTCCACATCCCCGATTATGAGTACAATTTTATGTTATCCAAAAAAAAGAAGGTAAATGTACTTATGTAACCATATTTACCACTTGATCTTCTTAGGGTTTGGTAGGCTTCTACTGAGTTGCATGAATACCCTTAAATAGAAAAAGGATTATATGTGTGGGAGCTGATTGGTTGGCAGTCAAACCGTAAATGCATCTGCACGTGCATGTGGAATTGTCATTTTGATCTTGGCTTTGATTTTTTTGAATTAAATGGACTTTTCTGAGACTAACATTTAGTGTTTGTTACCTTGCAAAAGACAGATACTGGCCTTGGAAGAAGCAGCAGATCAACATCATTAAGCACCAGTAGAGACTTCCTCATTGATACTAGGGACAGAGATACTCATGACAGATCTTTCTCAGACTCTGATGAAAGAAGTAGCTCTCTAAAGCCAGAAATGTGGAGAACATGGAGCATTCAAAGGGCAGGCTTTTCGAATACTGAGTTTGAAGGTATTTTACTTTCAAGTTTCTGGAGGCGTTTTAGGTTCAAATTTTTGGATCATTTGACCCTTTTTTATTATGATATATATAACGTGCAGCTGCTGAAATTGTGCCAAGTGAAAGCAGAATGGGAAAGGTGGTGGATGATATGGATGATGAGATGTTTACAGAAGAAAAGGTTGTCAATGAAACACAAAACATAACTCAAGAACTGGATTCTGGTGATAAAGAGAAGGAATATAATCCCATACGATCTCGTCTTCAGAACTTGGAGGTAGAGCTTGCTTCTGTACTTCACTTACTAAGATCAAGAACTGATGCAGATGCAGTTGATTTGCATAAGGTTGGTAATCTTTTCCCTTTTTTTTATGCTTATGTACAGTGGATTTTCTTGTTTCTTTAATTTTAATTTGCAACTTTAATATTTCCTTTTGTTCATTCGGTTGCACCTTGACTTAATGGATGATTTTGATGCAAGATATTCCCACAAGCTTAAGTAGTGGTTAGATTAAATTGTGGAAGCAAATAAATCAAGAATTGCGATTTTAGAACACAAGTAACCATGAAACTTTAGAATCCAGTGAATAGAATCAAATAAAAGAAGTTAGAATGAATTAGAGGTGGAAAGGAGGAGAAAATAGGGAGAAAGAACCCAAAAGGGTATTTTTGTAATTTTGGATAGAAAACTCCAAAATTACCAAAATGGCCCTCGGGTGTGTCAGAAAATTACGAAACTATTCAGATCAGTGATGCATCAGGAAAGGGGTGTAGGGTTCAAATTTCATAGGATTTGGAAAAATTTTGGTTTGCCAAATCATGAAGTTTTAGAAACACTTAAGAGTCTTTAATGGAGGTTGCATAAGAACAAAAAATCTTTTGAAATTAAGATAGAGGGAAGAGGGGAATCAAAGAGGAAAGTGAGGGCTTTTGTAGGGGATCAAACCCTTAAAAGGATTTGGAGAAATAAGGATTCTTGAGGGGTGCGATCTATTAATGTGGCTATAAAATTAATCAAATCATACCCTTAATAATGTAGTCTACCAACTTCTATAAAATCGAACAGCTTTCTCTTCAATAATGGAGGGTATTTTAGTAGCAACTGAAGAGAGAAATATAGAGGATAGTAGAAAAATAAGATGATGGAAGAAGTTGGGAGGGTAAGGTGGATGGATACTCACGGCTGCATATAGGGTGTTACAACCTGCAATGGAGATAGAGGGCAGCTTAGAGTGGCATCATCCGCGGAGGAGAGAGAGGACCAGCCCATGACTGCTTTGGGAAACTACGCAATAACACACTTTGTTTAATCAATTTTCAATGTAAAATTATGGGGGAGGGGGTGCCTTTAAATAGGCTTACAACTATACAAAAATTAGAAACTTTAGAAACTAGCTAAAACATCTAACTTGTTCCCTAAGAAATATTAAAGTCAAAACTTGCTAAAAACATTTAAGAAACTTCTAATAAGAACTTTTTAATTTCAGAAAATTTCTAGTTGACACTTTCCTAAACTTTAGATTATTAGAACTTAAGACTTTCTAAAACACAACCTTTTAAAACACTATTCCCGTCACTTACTGATAGCCCTTTAGTTATTTGGTTTATCAGATTTGTGCAATCTTGGTCTCGTTAGAAAGGTAAGTGAATAACCTTTCTAATGACACCAAAATCAAGCTAAAATGACAAGTTTTGACCTTAAAAAACTTGGGCCAACTTATTTTGAAAACAGTAGATCTTATAGTATCCCTCCATTGCTCAAGGTTTGCATTGCCCATCATTAATCAAACTTGTCATTTGTGAAACAGCATACACAATGGAACCTTTTCTTGTACATATGACAATCAAATATACTTATTACTTTATGTACAATATTACAATATTTCATTTGGCACTGATTAGGTATGATTTTGCATTCTTTACACCTGTTCATATGGATAAACTTGGGGGAAAGAAAAAATATAGAATCTAATATAGTCCCCTGCAAACAGGTAGTATTATTCATTTAATTGCAACCTTTGGAACATGATTTAAAAATAAAAATAGAAATTAATTGAATCATAGCACAATTTCAATGTTTCATCTGAATAGAATGCCCCCCTTTACAATCTAGAGTTAAGAAATCCTGGTTGATTTAAATCTGTCGAGTGTTAGAATAATAATATTGGAACACCTTCAAGCAGTCCATAGGAGTGATTTGCCTCCATTTTGTTGAAATCATGCTCCTACTGGATCCAATTAGACCTTTAAAATGTCTCAATCTCATAATTTATCATGTAGGCTAAGTTTCCTAGAGAACTACTGTTGCAGTTGAGTCTCAAAATTCCCATCAGAGGCTTATGCTTTCCAAATTCAATACCAAATTTATGGCTTCTCAATTCCTTATGTAATCATCTGATGGAAAATTTGAAAATTCCTTCATGACACACATCCACTAAATCAAAGACCTCCTTGAGTTTCTTAAAAACCTCTTATACAAATACAAAAATAAATTCTTCATATTACTATTTTGACCCAACAAATTGCAAATAGGATGACAGTCCAAGATATTCCAATCTAAAAGCACCTGCTAATTAGTATGCTAATCTAGGACCATCTTATATTAAATGACCTTAGGAATTTATTCCAGAGTGGACCCAGTAAATTATGGAGAGATCAGATGATGGACATTATACTTCACTTCTTTGGCTGAAACATTGAAGGCAAAGGACATTTTGAAGGCTTGAGAGAAGCCGAAGAGGAAATACTCCTTACGTATTTGATAGTCCAATATGACTATCATCTAAATGACTGAAACTACCCTAGTGATGCCAAAATCATTCAGAGGTGAGCTTTTGCCCTTTGTGACCAGATGGAAGGCATCCATTCATACCCACAAAGGTTCTATGCATTGGCCTTGAGTAATGCCCTTCCTTTTCATCCACAACCTTGTAGCTTTCACATTTGACATAATGAATCTTTATTTCAGCTGGGATGGGAGATACACTTTTAATTCATTTGCTCCATAAATTTCTTTTAAAACTCATTTGGGTCCTAATGTCATGTGACTATTCACCCTGCTCAAATTTAACATCTGTTTGAATTAGAGCAGGGTGACTGAGGTGGAGAGTTGCTTCTAGAGTGTTGTGTAATAAACGGATATCAATAGAATTGAGGGGACCAGCCATCCTTTATAGAATAGAATGTTCGACAGCCAACAAAAAACATATTTATAAAATGAGTGTGACTGAGATGAGGATGTTGAGATGGATGAGTGGCAAGACTTGATAAGATAGAATTAGAATGAATCCATTAGTGGGAGATTTGGTGTAGCACCAATAGGTGATAAGATGAGGGAAAGTTGATTGAGATGGTTTGGTCATGTGCATGGATGACCAATGCTTGTGCTAGTGAGGAGTGAGACGATTTAAGTTGAAAACACGAAAAGGACAAGATGACGACCAAAATTGACTTGGGTTGAAGTAGTGAGGAGAGACATGGTGAGTTGTTACTTAATGGAAGATATGGGTGTAGATAGAATGGAAGTCAGAACAGGATTCGTATAGCTGACCCTTAGTAGTTGGGATAAGGCTTTGTGATGCAACAACATTAGAGTATGTGGAGAAAGCCTATGCTTTATAGAAGCTTAAGCCAAGGATTTGTCAAGCCAAGAAGAAATCAAGCAAGTGTTTATGGTAGAAAGTTGTTTAGAGCCTTTTAATTTCAAGTTTTAGGCATGTACTAAGGTTCTTTTACAACCGTAAAATATGTTGATTTAATTAAGAGTGTTTAGGGGGTAAATTGTAGAGTTTTCGTTATTTTTATTGAGTCAAAAATAGGCTTAAGTAGGGCTGGTCGTGTGGACTAGTATGGGGAAGGGGGTATTTTAGGCACTTTAGTTCAATTTTATAAAAAGGGTATTAAATCCTATTGCTGTAAACGATTTTGGGGATAGACTTGAATGAAATAAAAGATGTTTTTTGAAGGCCCAAACGTGGGCAACTCCTCTTCTTCTTCTTCTCTTCGTTTTCTCCCCAAGGTAATCTCATCTCTCTTCCACCATCTTTTTTCTTCTTCTCTCATTTATTTTCTCCCCTCTCTTTACTTCTTCTTCTCCCTTTATTAATTTCCAACCATCAGAATTTTCTGGACAACACCATACCTCCACCCATTCTTTTTATCACAAATCTCTATTCCCTTATCCTTTGATCAAAGCCTTTTACCCAGACCTTCTACAGCTTTGGATGACCCATATTGTACCCTTTGCCATTCTTAAAACCAGACTCCTAACAAGTATGAGTAAGTGGAACAAGTACCAGGCGTTACCTCTTGTGGTTACAATATTCGGAGAAAAAAAAGGGTGGCCCAGTGCACAAGGCTCCCGCTAACGCAAGGTCTGGGGAGGGCAAGATGTACGCAGCCTTACCCCCATTTCTGGAGAGGCTGTTTCCGTGACTTGAACCCGCGTCACCAGGGACGCTAACGGTAAGCCTTACTGTTGGGCCAAGCCGCCTTTTCATATATATATATATATATATATATATATATATATAGATGGTTAATTTTGAAGTCCAGGAGTGGATCTAGGGTGGTAGCTGTGAGCTCCCCTTCTCTCTCATCTTTTCTCTCTCCTCCACGAGTTGAGGTAATACTCTCCTCTTTCTCTCTCTCACTTGTCACTCTCCCCTTCCCCTCTCACGTTTCTCTCCCCTTTTCCCCTTTATCTTTAAGTTGTAAACTGATCAAGAACTCAATTCCCCTTCAAGCCTAATTCAAGAAACTTTCAAGAACCACCATCTTGACCTTCTAAACCCCGAGATTTATTCATTCTTTTGTTTTCTTTCAAGAAAGCAATCAAGATCCCTCAAGAAATCCTTGCAGCAGCCATAGAAACGGAATTTCTGCAGATCGCATTCAAGAAACCAAACCTCCACCTTCTTTATACCTTTTGGTCCCTCCTAAACTCATCTAAATCCCAACCTGATTGTCCCTTATTTACCCCCACATAATTTTCCCTTACTCAGCCCCTATTAGAACCCCAAACCAGTCCTTGATTTCCCCCTTAACAGCCCATGACTTCACCTATTTAGTCCTATTTCTTGGTAATTTTTCTTAGTAGTAACCTCGCTGGAAATTTTCAGATTCCACTCCCTATAGCCCACACCCCTTTAATTAGTGATTCTTGAATCCCTAAGGCTCTGTTTGATTGCATGGGAAGTTGGAGAAGTGAAGTGAAATATGGTTTCCCTCAACTTTCCAAAAGGTGTTTGGTTGCCATTGGAAAGTTGAGGGGAAGTTAAATTTTTTGAAAATTTTCCAAAAGGAAATGCTGTAATCCGACCTTTTTTGATGGAAAATGCAAGCTCCATTTTTTGGAAAGTTATGAAGTGTTTAGGAAAACTCATTTTCCATCTCTAGAACTTTCCACACAATCAAACATGAAGAAAGTTGTTCATTTAGGAAATTTGATTTACTTTTCCACGTAATTTTCTACTTTCCATGCAAACAAACAAAGCCTAAATTAATCCTAAATTAGGATTATCTTTCTTTGTGGCATTTGTAGCTTATTTAGGGCCCTTTCCAAAGGTAGCCCTACATCACTTCTCCAAGAAGGCTTCAAAGGATGGATGAAAGAACTCCTAGGTGAGATTGCTTCTTGGCTCTCTCGAAATTGCTTAGTTATGAAGGTAGGAAATGAGAGAGGCTGCCAAATTAGGGTGATCTCATTCTATTTATAGATGAGATCAACCCTAGTGGGACATAGTGGGGAGAATTTGAATTGTTTGTACTTCTACAGTCCAAGGGAGTTATAGGGACCATGAAAGGTTATTTGCTTGGGAGGGGCACTTTTGGAAGGCCTTAATTGCTGAAAAATTCCAGAATTCTCTCATGATCCGGTGTGACACCTGTTATGTATTTATCATAGAACCTAACCAAAAAATGCATGATTCGGCCCTCCAATTGGAAATCCAACTATTGGATAAGGGTTTGGCACTATGTTAAACACATTTGTGGATTCCGTTGGATCATTTGAAAGTGGCATCATGTTTGTTCAAGCCTTACATGCATACTCTTTGCCTTAACCTGTGCTCAAGAATGGGATTTTTGCATGATGCATGAAATGAAGGGCTTACATGTTGCAATCCATGAAATGCTGATGTTTGAGACACTATAACACCTCCAATGAGGGATGATGTGCATCAATGAATGTGGGGAATAGAATATGGGCTTTAGGAAGGCCAATTTAATACCCAAAGTAAGGATTGCCAGGCTTAAATGGCTTGAACCCAGTGTTGTAATTGTCTATTGATGCCTTGATTCCTTCTCAAAGTGTTTTTTCACTTGTCTAGAACAAGATTTGGGCACATAATAGTTTCCAAATTAGGGTGAGGATGGCTAGACCAAATTATGACGCTGACAACTACATTAGGACTTCTATGTGGATATGCTATACAAATTCTCTTTCTTCTTTCATTACGTTTTTCTTGTAATTGGAGTGAAGGTGTGGGTGGTGGTTACTAATACACCTTGTAATTAGAACTACCATGTCCATGGTATCAAATGCATAGAAATGTTTTAAATGTTGTCCAACATATGTGATATGTCCATGTTGATCAAGACCGACACGAAACACCAACTACATTATAAAACTCCAATTTTTGGTTGACATTGATGTAGGATATAGCCAAGAGTCTTAAAGAGCACGAACCAACGTTATATAACAAAAGCAAGAACACACTTTAAACACAACCCATAATTGAATTGAGCAAACCCATAGGAAAATATAAGAATGGAAGAAGAAAGTAGAGTAGAGGGATTTAGAAGAATATAGACAAGAAAAGGAGAAAAGGGGAAGAAGAAACCCATAAGGGTAATTATGGAATTTTTTAGTAGAACCCAAAAATTATCAAAATACCGCTATTGACACGTCATAAAATTTTGAAAAATTTCAGGTAGATATGCATGTATCTAAGGTCCTATGGTCAAAATTTCATTGATTTCTAATAAGATTTTCTATTGGAAGATTCTTTAATGGAGATTTCATAAAACCAGTGGAGAATCTTTGTTTTTTGAACTAACAAGGAAGAAGGGGAATCAAGAGAAGTTTAAGGAAGAAGAAAGGGGATAGATGGGAGAGGTAAACTTGAGAAAACAAGCACAAATTACCTTTGTTTGACTGGTGCGATTTGGATTAGAAGTTGTCCTAGAAAACCCAACTATGATGTTATATTCTTCTGTAGATTCTTTTATTTCAGCAACTTGAAACTTCTAGCATGTATAATGTTGCAGTAGCACAATAAAGAGAATTATAATAAGGAGAATAAGGGATAAAATAAGAAGATAAAAGGAGGAGCAGAACATTTAGCTAGAAAAAGATAGGAGAAGAAGAGAAGAATATAAGATGTTAGAAGAAAGAAGAGAGAAGAAGCATAAGGATGAAACCTAGCTAGTCTATATGGCTACTCCATGGGAAGGAGGGATAAAACCCAACAAAATCAAACTTTGATTCATAAATTCATTGTCCCTGATGCGGACATTGGAGGCAAGGTGGGACCCACACATGGCTTTGGTAGGGGTCCACACGAGAAGACACATGAGATACATGGAGAAACATATTTGGGACACATAATGGAGTCTTTTAGAGTTATTTTACTGTTTTACTTAAGTTATGAGTTAATAGAGTTTAGGACCTAAATGACATTTTAATTTTTGTTTTTGAGTATTTTTGTAATAAGACATTATTGCCAATGGTATTTTAGTAATTTTAGAGAGTCTATAATTCAAAGTGGGGCCCTCTTAGAGTCTTGGTCAAAATCTTCTAAAGGGGCCTGATTTTGACAGTTTTTGTTTTTAGAAAATGAAGGTTTTAGTAGTTTTGTGATGCAGCACAATAGAGATGATACCAAAGATGATGTAGAATGATGGTCAAGAATATCAATAAAATTCAAAGTGATGTAGCAAAAACAAGAAAAGTGAAAGAGAAAAGATAAAGACTTGATTTTATGCTTTTCCAAACCCAAAACTAGGGATCTTGGCCTCCACCAAGCACGCATAAACCCAAAGAATCCACCTTTGGGGGAAAACCACTCCTGGTTTTTAGACTTCACAAAGGAATAACACACTAGCCAAGAGCTAGAAAACAAGAAAATTCTTTATTCATCAATTTCATTCATTCATTCAATATAAAATTATGGGGAGGAATTGCTTTTAAATAAGCTTACAACCTTAAACAATTAAAACTTGCTAAAATTAGAAACTTTCTAAAATCCTAAACTTACTAACCAAGTTTTCTAAAATATAAAACTAAAATACTCACATTCCTAAAATTAAAACAACAAAAACTTAAAACTTTATAAAAAAAAAAAATTCCCGTTTTTATTGACCCCCTTAATAATTTGGTCATAACTTTCCCAAATCATATCAAATTTGAGCAATCTTGGTCTTGTTAGAAAGGTAACTGAATAACCTATCTAAAAATACCAAAATCAAACAAAAAGGGCAAGTTTTACCCTTTGAAAAAGTGAGTTAAACACAAAAAACGGGATTACTCTAAAAACACAACCAAAATCTTTGCACTATTGGCCTTATTACGTGGACACATAAAATAAATGTTATCCCCCCTATAAGATCCATGCTAAACCACATAACATTGCATCTTCAATAAATCGCTCCATGTGTAGACCCCACTAAGGCTTAGTGTGGGCCCCACCTTGCTCTAATATCCGCATCATTTTGAGTTTAGGAAAGTGTTAGGTAGCAAATAAGCTAGGAGTTTAGGAGTTTCTAATTTGGTTTCTTGTTATTTTCATGGATTTGTGAGCCTACATATAGGGTTGTATGTTTATGTATTGGTATGATGAAATTAATAAAAGTTTGGCTAGTTTCTTGTTCTCCATGAGTAAAACTCTCTCTTCTTCAAGTTTGTGATGCCTAAACTTAAATCCAAAGATAGTGATATCCAAGGGCTTGTGAAGTAGGTGATTACCCACACCAGGTACTATTTTTTTTTTTCTTCTTTTTGCTGTGGTGGTTGTGCCTGGTTTACCCAGACTTGTCCTAGAATTCCTAACCAAAACCTGCTGCTGTTGATCCTTTATTACACCTCTGCTTCTCATAGAAAATAGTGTTGATCTTTCTCTGTTCTAACCCTACAGATCAGCCTGCTGTCACCCTACAGATCAGCGTCCTCCGATTTTCCCTATAACCGGTCCACATCTAGCCTATATGCTGCCCCATCCTAAGACCCCATAACTCTATATATAACTTGTTGTTTTACTCAAATCCGGAACAAGAAACTAGGCCTGAAACAGCCAACACATGGTTTTTTTTTGATAAATAAGGTAATATATTAAAAGAAGCCTAAAATGAGGCAATGCATGAGAGTTACAAGGCCTGCATTAGGCCTCTCTTAGAGAAGACAATGGACTCCCACTCAAAAGTCGAATCCTTAAACTGAATGTTAGAGAGAGGTTGAGAGACAACACCATGAGAACAAGAGGGAGAAATCTCATTTTGGAGGGCATCTTCCTTTACTAGGGGGTCTTCAAAGATCCTCTTGTTTTGCTCCTGCCATATACACCAACAAACAACAAACGGCAGCCATTTCCATAACTCTTGGCCCCTTATCAACAGCCCAGAGCCTTTATCTTGGTTCTATTCCCAATAGGGATTGGATGGTGGAGTGTTGAACCCAATACTTGCTGAATCTTTGAAGACATCAACCCCACATCTTAAAGGCATACTCACAATGCAGAAAAATGTGGTCACAAGATTTTTCCTCTTTGAAACACAAGCAGCACCTGTTGACTAAGGGGATACCTCTGGATTGAAGGAGATCTAGCATGGGAAGCTTTCCATTATACAAATTCCACAAAGAATGCCACCTTAGAGGGGACTTTGGATTTCCAAAGGAAATCAGCAGGGCAACTGGCCGGGCCATTGTAATTTAGCGCTTCATACAATAAGGATACAGAAAATTCTCTACTCCTGTCACCTGTCCACACCCGTTTGTCCTCCTCCATAATATTTAGTTTCAAAGTCTGTAACGCTTCCAGCAAGTAATAGCCTCCCCAATCTCCCAATCATTTAAGTTCCTTCTCAGATGAAGATGCCAATCAACCTTGTCATCGTTAATAACATAGTGCTGCTGCACCGAGCCGTCTTTCTTGCTTGCTAATTGGTAAATAGCTTGGAAAGCCACTTCCAAGGGCATCTCACCACACCATACATCCTTCCAAAAACACACCTGATCTCCTCTACCCACTTGCAGCCAGTACACTAATAACCTGTTGTTTAAGTCCTAAGAGTGCTACTTACAGCCAGTGTACTAATCATCTTTAATCTTACAATACCCGCTGATTACCCTGTTATTTATCCCAGGCTTGAACCCATTTAAATCCATTGCACATACACTGTTTGCAATCTGTTTTGATACCCTGTCCTATACTGTCCCAGCCCTGAAGACACACACATACCTAATTATTCCAGCACCTTAACCTGTTCCACAGAGCCTGTTCTTTGTCCCATTGGGCACCACACTCCAAACCTTCTTGTATCCTGTTAAACCTCTTCTACTGTCCTTGCTAAGTGACCCTATTCAGTCCCTTTAAAACCCCTGCTTACCTGATTCCATTATAAGTTCTGTGGGGATCAAATTCTGACTTTATATAACTCCCATACTACCATGAGTAAATCTGCAGCCTATTGGTTAACTTAAAGTGTTCGGAAAGGGGTATATTTATACTCTATAATGGGCTGCTTGGGGTATTTTAATGCTGAACTGAAGCTTTAGGCTATTCTAGAGTGTGTGATGCATCAATTTTGGGTATCCTTTAGGTTGTACTACATCAGTCTCCTCTTACAAAAATGTACAGCCCTTTATATAGGCTCAAAACACTAAGGAAATAGAAAGTCCTAAATTAACTAGCCTACTTACTACTTAAGACTTTCCTAAACTCAAAGCTACTAAAATATTGACTTTCTAAAAACTAAATTGTCAAAATTCAAGTCTGTCTAGAGAATTTCGACCAGCACTCTTAGAGGGCCCCACTTTGACTTATTAACTCGCTAAAATTACTAAAATACTTTTAGCAATAATGTCTTATTTCAAAAATACCATTTTCTAAAAAAACCCAATTTACCTATGGCACAAAAGGCCTTATTACAAGATTACCTACCCCTTAAAACACTTAAAATAACCCCTCTTTTGGCACCATCTTGAATTTGAATCTCTTGTGGATTGTCACATACATCAACCTCTTTACAATGTCCGCATCAGACATGAAGTCCAATGGGGACATGTCGAGCAAAGATACCCCTTTCGTAGTGTATTAATGCATAGTGTTAGCATTGCATTGGCATGCCCAAAAAACATATGAAAAATGATAAATTGCAAGGGAAATAAAAAGAGGAAAGAGAAGAAGAATATGAACGGAAGAAGAGGAAGATAATTAACTTGTTCCCTTATGTTTATCTAGTTAGATTATTGATGCGGACATCAGGGATCGCGACACATCCTCTGAAGTGTACCAGGATAGGAGGAAGCTCAAGATTTGGTTTGAGTAGAGAAATCACTGGGACCCATTTATATCGCAGTTGGGGTCCACAGGCCACCTGAAGATTTATTAGTGTTTTTTTTTTTAATTTTTTAATTTGTTGTTTTTTCTGTTTTTTTTCAGGTCTTTAATTCTTTTTTTATGTTGTTTGGGACATAAGAGGTATTATTGTACTTGTTTGGAGGGTATTATATAGTCTTTTTAGTTTTTTCTTATGTTATTAGTCGGGGAACGACTTATAGAAGTCGTGGGTTTGATTTTAGAAAGGGAGGGGGGGGGAACGATGGTTATGGTTTTTGGAAGGAGGGTGGCTATTTAGGAGAAGGGAACTCATGTAATGAGGCATGAATCAATTGATAAAATTTTGTTGTTCTTCAAGCTTGGTTGAACTTGCGACTAGTTCTTGACTCTCGGTAGAGCTAGTTTTTGAGGTGTGACTTCTTATACCTAATACGTATTTTCTTCATTTTCTTCCTCTTCTTCCTGTTGAAGTGGTCTAGGTGGGACCCACACATAGGGTTTGTAGGGTCAACTCGTGAAGAATTTGGAAGTCTACAAGGCCTATGCTAAGAATGAGGAGTTTTAATTCAATTTGGAGCAAAATTGGAGTTTTTCAAGCCACTTTCTATTTTTGAGGCATGTGGGGCTCACTTTCCCATGATTGTGGGCCACATGTGTGTGTGTTTGCATGGAGGACATATGGCTGAATTTTATTTGATGTTTTACTTTAATTTTATAGCTTTTTAGTAGGTTTTTTAGGTTTTTTTTTTTTTAATGTTTAGAGTGCCTGGGGATGTAATGGGTATTACTTAATTTGTAGGGTAACAAACTAGTTAGAACCCGTGACGAAAGGGATTATGTTTTAGTGTTCCAACAAAAGCGAAATTCTTGTGGGTGGTTTTCAGAGTTGTTGGTGACTCCCCGAAATGGCAAGGGGAGACATATTATCATCCCTAAGGATTACAAGGCGTGTGGCTAGGAGAACTTTGCAAGAATTATCCAAAGGGAGTTTTTAAACTCCGGTGACTCCAAACAGGACCAAGGTGCAAGTCATAGGTTAAAGGGTGCAGCTGGGAAAAAACAGGTAATGTACAAGGAGAAAAGAAAACCACAAACCCTTAAAACGAGATTGGGAGCACAAGGATAAGCAAGGGGATTGGGATTGTGTGGAGCGAATCGATTCAAATTTATCTTGGGTTAGAAATTGAAGAACTGGTGAACCTTGCATTGATGCACAAGGTACATGCCCGAATTGTCCCTTTTGCAGAGAATAGGGGAGTTTTTATGGGTGATAACTGGGCGGAAGTTAGATGGCTAGATGCCCATGGGTTTCACATGATCCGTTCGAGGTCCCTTGTCTTCCACAAATGGACGCCATTGCTGAGAACGAAGACGAAATCCTCTTTTGTCAATAGATTTTGGATTCGATTCTGTGGTTTGCCCTTTTAGATGTGGAAGATGGAGGTGTTTAGGAAGTTGGGCAAGGCTTGTGGTGGGATTGGATAGGTAGATTCTCACTCTCTGGACTTGAGTGACCTTCGGTGGGTGAGGATTCTCTCTCGGCCAATGGATTTGTGTTTAATTCCAGGGGAAACCATGATATCTGATGGGGAATTGAAATATATGATCACTATTTTAGTCGAACAAGAAGGGGAAGAGCTCCCGTTGGACTCCCCTAGCTCTCCGACAGGGCAATTGGAATACCGTAAGTGGTTTTCTAATGCGAGACTTGTCAGAGGGGAAGAAGCCGTACAGGCAGCGATACGTTCAAATTTTGAATCGCAAGATCAGGTTTTGCGTGAGGAAGGGGAAATAGTGAAGATGACTAAAATACCTGGGGGTAATACATATAAGGAGGTAGTTATGCAGGGACAAAACTGGAACACAAAGTCGGTGCATTTACATAACTTAAGTAAACACTAGATGGACATTACTACCCCCGTGATTTTGAATCATAAAACTTCTGATTGGAGGATAGTTTGGTCTTTGCCTAGGTCCTTATTGAATTCCCCTATCTGCCCAAGGGTCTTGACACTACCTTTGTTTGTGAGGAGTTTTAACCGAGGGGTAGTCTCGTTAGCAAACATAGAGCCCCCTATCAACTCAATGCGTACAAAGGATTGGGTTTTATCCCACTTCGGCACCCATGATATTGGTAAGAGAAGGGAGCTCGACACTGTGGCACAACAATGAATGATGGGAAAGCAGAAGGGGTGTGCGATGAGTTCATTGCTTCTTCCAGTAAAGCATCTGATTAATTGGGGTTGTCTTCAGCGCTATCGGAGATCAGGGAAGATGATTGTGCAAAAGTTGATCATTCTTTGGGAGTGGTTATGCACGGGAGAGAGACCACTATGCTAGGGCTCCATCGACTTTCCTCATTACAATACCCAATGAATTCATATGGGTCTCCCTGCTCAGGTCGAGGGATGGAGCTGGAAGGACTTGGTGATAGAGAAGTCGCATCGGAACCTGCATGGCAGTATGGAGAAAGCTAGGATTGGAACTAATTTCGGTGGAGGAGGACGCTCCAGCCCTTTCTGAAGTTTCTCTTTGGGTCCTTGATTAGATGCAGGCAGTTAGTAACTTTCTGGGGATGTCTTTCGATGGAGTTGAGAAGCAAGCAATTGAGTTATTTACTACCTTGGAAAGGGAATCTCTCTGTCTGGGTCGGGTGCTAAGAGCAAGCGGTTACACCGAGAAGTCCAAGGCCGAAGGTCAGTGTTCAAATTGGGAAGACAGTGTTGGAGGTGGTGCCCGATCACTACCAGAGCCTAATCTGGTATTTTCCTCTCTATTTTTGGGTCTTTTCTGTTTATCAATGCATTTTTCTATCTTTGTTTGGAATGTCAGAGGCCTTGGCTGGTCTGAGAAGCGCTTTATAGTAAAGGATATTGTAAATACCAGTTCGGTTGAACTAGTGTTTCTGGTGGAATCAAAAATGAAAAACATCCCTTGGGGCTTCATGCGCTAGGTCTGTCCTTTTGATTTGATTAATGGTGCTTGCTTACCCTCTAGAGGAGCAACGGGTGGTATTTGGGCTCTGTGGGATTCTGGCAAGTTGAAGATATTACAAGCTTGGAGTGGAAATATTTCTGTATCTGTTAAAGGCCGTCTTTAGGGTTCGGAGGAAGTTTGGGTGGTGACTTGGGTGTATGATCCATGTGTGGCGGACCTAAAACAAGTTTTTTTTTAAGTCATCTAGGATCAGAGAAAATTGGAATGGCCCTTGGTGTGTATGTGGTGATTTTAGTGAGATCTTGTCGGTAGAAGAAAGATTGGGGGCTTCTTCTTTGCCTGAAGGTGCTGGTCTGTTTTTGAGTTTCATAAATGACTGTAGTTTACGGGATGTTCCTATTGCGGGAACGCCTTTTACCTGGTCAAATTCCCAGTAGAACCCATCATTGAGTAAACTGGATAGATTTCTTCTTTCCAGAATGAGATGCCTCTTTCCCTCTTTCCAAGGGTTTGGCAAGGCCATGTCCTATATTAGATCACATTCCTTTGGTGTTGAGTGGGAAGCTGCGAAATGGGGATCCAAAGCCGTTCAAGTTTGAAAATATGTAGTTGAAGAACCCTGACTTCAGTGACTTGGTTAAGGGTTGGTGGGATTCTTTTGATGCTTCGGGCAAAACAGGTCAGAGACTTAAGCTGAAGCTTAAAATGCTCAGGGACAAGATTCGAGGTTGGAACAAAGAGGTGTTTGGAAGTTTTGAGGAGAAGAAAAATGTTTTGTTTTGAGAGATTAGTTTCTGGGACTCAAATGAGGAACAAAGAAGTCTTTCAGATGGAGAACACCAAATGAAGGACAAGGCTAAACAAGAGTACTCCAAGATTACCTGCTTAGAAGAGATTAAATGGAAGCAAAAAACAAAGGTGAAATGGTTGAAGGAAGGGGAAAATAACACTAGGTTTTTCCATCGAATTGCCTCAATGAGAAGAAATATGAACTTCATACAATCCTTAAAAGGATGAAAATGGCGTGGAAATTGATCAAAGTTATTTGAAGGATCATATTGTTTCTTATTTTATGAACCTATATAGGGAGTCGGGTGTTAGAGGACCGAAGCTTGATGGGGTTCCTTTTCAAAGAATTTCGGCAAATATGCGAAATTGGGTGGAATGTCCATTTGAAGAGGAGGAAGTCAAGAAGGTGGTGTGGAGTGTAGAGGATGACAAGGCTTTGGGCCCTGATGGGTTTACCATGACTTTCTTTAAAAGTTGTTGGGACGTGGTGAAGAGGCATGTAATGGACACCATGAATAACTTTCATGAGGAAGCCTTTCTTGATTTGGGGAGTAATGCGACTTTTATCTCTCCCATTCCGAAAGTCAAAGAAGCTTGCAAAATTTCTGAATTCAGACCCATAAACCTGGTGGGGAGTGTTTACAAAATCCTATCAAAAACTTTGTCTTAGAGGTTGAAAGAGGCATTGAAAGATGTGATCTCTTCGAATCAAAGTGCTTTTTTGGGGGGCAGATAGAGTGTGGATGGGGTGTTAGTTGCAAATGAGTGTGTGGATGCTCTTCTCAAGAAAGGGGATTCGGGGGTTTTGTGCAAATTAGATATGGAAAAGGCATATGACAGAGTTAACTAAAAATTTCTTGACTAAATGGTAAGGCACTTGGGTTTCAGTAACAAATGGAGGAGGTGGATGAAAAAGTGTTACGTGACAGCTTCTTTTTCCATTATTTTAAATGGCTCTTTGGTGGAGTTCTTTCATGGATCTTGGGGTTTGAGACAAGGGGATCCTCTCTCTCCTTTCTTATTTTTGATAGTTGCTGAGGCATTTGGTGCATTGTTTTCAAAAGCTTTCTTAGGGGGTCTTTTGGAAGGATTTATGGTGAGGGAGAATGGCTTGATGGTTTCCCATCTTCAATTTGCTGACGACACCCTCATCATGTGCAAAGGATCTGAGGTGTGTCTGGTCTCAAGGTGAATTTCCACAAAAGTAGAATGTATGGAGTCAGAAAGGTAGAGCAGATTGACAGACTAGTTGAATGTTTGGGCTATTCGGTGGGTCATCTCCCAACCACATATTTAGGCCTACCATTCGGAGCTCCATACAAAAGCATTTCATCTTGGAACCCGGTTATCTCCCGCATCCAAGAAAGATTAACTGGTTGGAAATGGAGTCTTTTATCTAAGGGTGGTAAAGTGGTGCTAATTAAATTGGTGTTGGCAAGCCTATTGACATATTATCTTTCATTGTTTTCGATTCCAACTACGGTGGAAAACAAGATTGAGCAATGCCAAAGAGATTTCCTTGGGGAAA
Organism: Platanus orientalis; assembly: GCA_025762735.1. NCBI lineage: Eukaryota > Viridiplantae > Streptophyta > Magnoliopsida > Proteales > Platanaceae > Platanus > Platanus orientalis. Next base: position 7,096 of record JAOXJP010232475.1, on the reverse strand, counting down.
TGAAAAAATCAGGTAGGAATGCATCTAGTAGCATGAGAAGAAGTGTGTAAGCCTAAGAAATTTGGGGGTCTTGAAATTACCAGAGTCAGAGATATGAATAGAACACTTCTCTCCAAATGGCTGTGGAGATTCGACATTGAAAAGGACAACTTATGGTCCCAAGTCATGGCAGACAAATACGGGATTGCAAATGATTGGGAGACAGAGTACCTCGTTGCCTTATGGGTGTAGTTGTTGGAAGGCCATCCTAAAATCGTTGGAGGATTTCAAAAAAGGAGTTAATATGGAGGTGGGATCAGGGGCAAAAACTAGATTTTGGATGGATAGATGGTGCTCTACTAGACCGTTGATGTGGGAACACCCGAATCCCTATCGTTTGGCAAGAGATAGGGAGGTGATGGGTGAGGGATTTTTGGAATCCTATGAGATCTCGGGGATTTTGGAATGTGGAATTGTGACGTGGACTAAATGATTGGGAGGTGGAGGACTTAGCATGTTTGTTGGGAAGAGTGGATCCGTTCTCTTTAAGGGAGGAAGTGGAGGATCAATTAAGATGGACCTTTGCAAGTAATGAGAATTTTTATGTTAAATCCTTTAGAGAGGCTAAATGGGCAGGTGAGGATCCTCTTAATAGGTTATGGACAAAAATATGTAAACTTCACCTCCCCTCCAAAGTAGTTTTCTTCATTTGGACCTTGCTTAAAGGTAGACTCCCTACCATTGATTTGGTTCAAAATAAAGGTATGTTTCTCCCGAACATCTGCTATCTTTGTATGCGTTACGTTGAATCTGTTGAACATTTATTTATTCATTGCTCTTACGCGTTGGAGATTTGGTGGAGATTGTTGAATGATGTGGGTGGCTCTTAGGTGAGGCCAAATCGTATTGATGTGCTTCTGCTTCTTGGAAAATTGATAAAGTCCCTAAGAAAGGAAGGGTTCTATGGCAATTACTAGCCTCGACAGTTTGTTGGCTCATCTGGCTTGAAAGAAACAATAGGATCTTTGAAGGTGGTAAAAAACTGGCCTACGTGCTTTTCTGTAAAGCTAAGGAACTAGCTTCCTTTTGGGGCCTTTGTTGGAAAGACCTTGGAGATTATTTGGTGTCGGACACTGTAAGGGATTGGGGATTAAACTTCAAAATGTAATTTTTCTGTTTTTGTTGCTGTGTGTAGTCTTTTGGGATTTCTCATCCCTTTTCTTTCTTTAATGAAAATTTCTCTTATCAAAAAAAAAAAAAAGGCTTAGGCTTTTCTTTATAAATACAAAGAGGATGGTGAGATCAATCACCACATTAAATGAAAAGAAAAAAAAAAAAAAAAGAACTCGTTGAAGGTGGAACTCCTCCTCAGCCGGCTGGTGAAGCTTTTCTTTCTCCCTTGTTTGCCTAGAAAAGGTTATGGGTTGGTGATTTCTTCCAAGGTAATTCCTATCTCCTTCTTCTTCTCCCCTTATTATTTTTCTGGTTTTTCTTACTTTCTTTATTGCTTACCACGGTCTCTCACAACTTCCTTTTAGCATCTTCTTCACCCCAACATCCCTAGACCATCCGATACTCCTTGTTCTTCCATCTATTAAACCATCTTCCCTACCTTCTTTATCCCAATCGATTAACCCTTATCTGCACAAACCAGTAAAAAATTCCAAGAAAACCAAGAACCCTTACAAAACCCATTGGCCTTAATCCCATGTTCTTCCTTAGACAGCCGGACACTCTAGGTTACCCTTTTGCATCATTCTTTGAACAAAACTTCATCCCTTACATCATTCCTACCTACTGCCCTTTCAAATTTTTACAAAAGAACCAAAACTCATTCTTGAAATCCCTAAAACCCTTGTCTAGAAATTTAACCTGTCTAGAAATTTTCTAGCAACCCTTTTGTTGGATTTTCAAAATTTTATAATGGTTTAACCCTCCCCTATAATGTGGTAGACATGGATTATTTGAAATTAGTAATAGAGAAAGAGGAAAAGGAAGAGGAGAGAGAAATCTTGTGGAATATCGCATGTGTTGTGTATCTAGACACGAAATGTTTTATTAATATATATATGGAGAGAGATGGTATGCCATAGAATACGGTATACCATACATATATATGTATATGAAACTTCTGCCAATATTACCCTTAAAGTAATGTATCTTAACACTCCCCCTCAAGCTGGTGAAAAGATATCTATCATTCCTTGCTTGTCTACAATATATGAAAAATACTCACTAAATCCTTTTGTGAAGATTTCTACAAGTTGATAATTGGTCTGAACGAATGGAATGCAAATATGACCAAACTTAATATGATCCTTGATAAAGTGTCTATCAATCTCCACATGTTTTGTTCTATAATGCTTTACTGGATCATGTGCAATGCTGATGGCTACCTTGTCATAGAAGAGGTTCATGGGACCTATCACCGGAAATCCCAATTCATCTAGTAACTTTCTTAACCATAGGAGTTCGCAAATCCCGTTGGCCATAGAGCGAAATTTTGTTTCAGCACTAGACCTGACCAGAACAGATTACTTCTTATTGCACCATGTGACAAGATTTTCCCAAACAACAGAACAATATCCTGATGTGGACTTTCGATCAATCAATGAGCCTGCCCTATTTGCAACAAAATATGCTTCCATGATTACGTGTTAATGATCAAAATTATTATACATAATTCCTTTGCCTAGGCACCCCTTTAGATATTTCAAAACCTTGTATACAACTTTCATGTGTGCCTAAGTAGGGGTATGCATGAACTGACTAATCACACACATTGCATATCCTATATTAGGTCGGGTTAAAGATAAGTAGATAAGATGCCCAACGAATCACTGATATCTATCAATCAGCCTCTCACTGTCACCTTCTTTCAACCTGTGATTGACTTCAATAGGAGTGGCACATGGTTTACATCTCATCATTCCTGCATCCTTCAGCAAGTCAATAACATACTTCCTTTGACATAGGAAGATTCCTTGTCGAGATCTAACCACTTCAATCCCCAGAAAGTATTTTAGTGAGCCCAAATCCTTAATTTCAAATTCTCTTGTCAGATTGCTTTTAAGTTAAGTAGTGTTATTTTCGCTTCATCATTTCCTGTAACAACAATATCATCAACATATACAATGAGAGCCGTTAGTTTTCTACCTGCTCTTTTCATAAATAAGGTATGATCTGCTTGACATTGTTTATATCCATTTATAATCATTGCTGCTCGAAACCTCTCAAACCATGCTCTTGGCGACTGTTTTAAGCCATAAAGTGCCCCTTTTAATCTACACACTTTTCCCTTTGTTCCTAGCATTTGAAAACCAGGTGGTGTATCCATGTATACCTCATCTTTTAGATCACCATGTAAGAAGGCATTCTTCACATCAAATTGGAGTAGGGGCCATCCTTGATTTGCAGCCAAAGAGATTAGAACCCGTACTGAATTCATCTTTGCCACGGGCAAAAGTCTCTTGGTAGTCAATGTCAAATGTTTGTGTATACCCTTTTGCAACTAGGCGGGCCTTGTACCTGTCAATTGTTTCATCAAGTTTATGCTTCACAGTAAATACCCACTTGCATCCAACTGTCAACTTTCCCTTTGTGGTTGGGCTAAGGCTTTAGATACTCTGCGAGGAATAGTGATTGAAGACAAGGAAACAACGTAGTTTCGAAAAGAAGCCGATATAACATGATAGAAAACGAAGTTAGATATGGGATGTTGAGTATATGTTCTAACACCTTTTCGTAGAGCAATAGGCATGTTTACTTCAGGAGGGGAAGAAGACGTGTTACCTACTTCAGGGATTGAATCCAAAGAAGACTCTAGAATGGGAACACAAGGATTTTGGTCAACTCCTTGCTCTTGTCTGTCTGAGTCATCTTTCTTCCTTCTTCGAGTGTATACTTTAAGTTCAGTCTCCCCCTCTTTACCAACACCAATTTTGTCAAAATAAAATAAAGGAAGTGGGACAGGAAGTGGAATTATGGAGGAAGTAGACAACTTTTCACCTGAATGCTCCCCCTGAAGAGGTGTCTTACCTGAAGAAAAGAAGGTAATAGATTCAAAAAATTTCACATCCTGAGATACAAACTTCCTTTGGGTAAGTGGGTGAAAACACTTAATACCCTTTCTGATCAACACCATAACCCAAAAAACACACTTGCATGCTTTTGGATTGAGTTTGGTACAATCAGATTTAGATATGTGTATAACAAATACACCCAAATGTTTTTGGGGGAGAGAGAACAAAGGAGTTCCAAGTGATAAGATCTCAATTGGGGATTTAAAGGAGAGAACGCGAGAAGACATCTTATTCATGAGATAGGCAGCTGTTTGAATGGCATCAGACCAAAAAGTCTTAGGCACATTCCTTGTAAACATGAGCGCACGAGCAATCTCAAGTAAATGTCTATTCTTATGCTCAGCCACCCCATTTTGTTCAGGAGTACTAGGGCAAGTGGTTTGATGGATAATTCCAGAGGTATCAAAGAAAGAAGACAGAGAGTTGGATTGACTCTCCCCCATTGTCAGATCACAAAATGCGAAGTTTGGTACCAACCTGTGTGAATCATGTTATAAAATGATTTGAACGCAGTACACACATCACTTTTTTTTTTCTTTTTCTGCTGTAAGTATACCCATGTAACACGAGAGTAATCATCTACAAAAGTAACAAAGTAACGGAACCCAGATAAAGAGGTAACTGGGGAAGGCCCCCACTAATCAGAATGAACAATATCAAAAGAAGATAAACTTCTATTATAACTTAATGGATAAATTGAATGACAATGTTTTGTCAACTGACAAGGTTCACAATGAAACTTATTCGAAGAAAATTGAAATTTGGAAAAAAAGTTTCCCTAACAAAGAAAGAGGGGTGGCGAAGACGATGATGCCACTAGAACAACTCATCTATAGTGGTAGGAGAGATGTCCGTCTTTATTACTAAAGATGCGATGGATAACTGAGATGATGAATTCAGAAGATAGAAACCATCCTTTTCATGCCCCATACCAATAGTCTTCTTCGTCTTCAAGTCTTGAAACGTACAATAAGAAGGGAAGAAAGTGACACAGTAGTTAAGACTATTGGTAAGATGACTAATGGATATCAAGTTCAATGTAAAATTAGGCACATGAAGAACTGTGGATAACAACAAAGAAGGAGTAGCAGTAATGTCACCATGTCCTACAATAGTGGAATAGGTACCATCCGCAATACAAACTTTGTCCTTACCAGAACTAACATGGTAAGATTTGAAGAGGGAGGACATATTAGTCATGTGATGGGATGCCCCTGAATCGATGATCTAGGAGTCCTGTGAAGGGGAAACAGACACGGATAAGGCTGATGTAGATGTACCTGAAGTCGAAGCTACAAATGATGATGTAGGGGTGGTGGAAGAAGTATCATGCTAAGAAACAAACCACTGGAAGGCCTTAATCTCTTCTCTGGATAGATGACCCTCTGGTATGGAAGCAGATGTGAGAACAGCTGGTTCTGAGGGCATGGAAGTGACTGAATGTGCACTGGGCCTATTACCTCCAAATCGACTTCCACCTCTAACTGTGTTTGATCCACCTCGCTAGTACGAACGTGGAAGGAGATCCTATAGATGTCCATGTAAATCCCAACACTAGTCCTTAGTATGCCTGGACCTACCACAATGTTCGCACTTGAGGTGATCACGATCATCACAAGTACTAAAGCGTCCACCACGACCTCAAGTAGAAGAACCCCCACGGCCACCTTGGCTAGAGGTCGATATAAAGCTGATTTTCCAACTGCAGATGACACATTCATCACACTGCGTCTGCCCTCTTCTCTGTTAATGTGTGCATATACTTCATTTAGAGATGACAGGTTCATATTAAGGATTTTGGCTCTAACTTGCTCATACTCAAAGCTTAAGCCGGCTAGAAACTCAAACACTTGGATCTCCTCAACATGTTTCCTATAGGTTGTGACATCCTTTATACAGGAAGGGCAGTATATGGTATAATGACTTAGTTCCTCCCACAATTTCTTCAAAGAGGCATCATAATAAATGGCCAGGGGCTGATCTCCCTATTTGAATTGAGCAATTTTCTATCGTAGTTGGTACACTTTGGCTGCATGGCCAATCTCTGAATAAGTCTGGGATAAAGACTCCTAGATTTGATGAGCCGTGTCTAAGAAGAGGTAGTGATCACTGATCTTCGGCTTCATTGACTCAATAACCATCCCTTAACAACAACATTCTCTGTCTTTCATTTTCAGTACTTTGGATCATCCTTGGAAGGAGCTTATATTTCACCAGTCAAGTATTCTTCTTTATCCTTGCCCTGAATGTAGATCAACACGGATTTTGACCAAGGTAGTTGGTGTCATCGAACTTAACAGTAGTGATCTATACTTGTGGAGAATCCTCGAGGACAAGAGAGCTCCCGATATTCTGGTTTGACTCCCCAGAAATCTGACTGGACTTCGGATTCTCGTCTGCCATGATGTAGCTCAAACCGAATCAACACCAACACTCCAAACACGTCTAATGCGACCTTCACAAGCCTAGACACACCACTGCTCTCCAAACATACGATGTCAAAGCCAAACACAGCCTGGAAACCTGTCGACACCATCAATGGTGACAGACAAGAACCAAGAAACTCAATGGAACCCAAGCACATATTCACGAGGGCAAGAGTAGACCCCACGACTAACATCATTATTGCTGGTTTCCTCAATTTTTAATTAAAAAAATCGAAGAAAAACCCAAAAAAAAAAGTCTGACAGCAACCTGGGGGCACAAAAATCTTCACCGTGGCTTCAATCCTCAACCAAATCGCATGAAACAAAAAGCTATAGCCTTATTATGAAAAAACGACCCTAGCTGTACCAAAAAACCCAACAATTAACTCCCATATCAATTGGATCAAGCGATTTGGCATGATTTGGGGTTTTTTCCCAACTTCGAAAAAACCCTTAAAAAATCCACCTCCCCTTGATCAAACAATTCTGAAAAAATAACAACAAATCACCATAAATCAAAACGATCTAGATCCCTGAATTTTTAGGGTTTGACGTTGTACTAACATGTTGACATTAGCGTATGGCCGGTTGACGTCAACGACTATACCG
>JAOXJP010232474.1:0-10463 GCA_025762735.1 Platanus orientalis | reverse complement strand
AATAAACACTTCTCCTTGGCCGTGACTGACCGAATTGTCGAAGGCCCTTATGTCACATGGGTTGGGTTTCACATAGTCTAGAGGAACTCCAGATGTGTCTAGTGTATCCTTGGCACAGATATTCAACATGGATCCATTGTCTACCAAAATAATGGGGATGCACATGTCTGAATGGCGTGCTGTGATGTAGATAACTTTGTTGTGTATTCTGTCGCCCTTAGGGATCTCATCTTCTGAGAATGTGATGACTCATGGCGTGGAAACTCTGGCCACCATGTTTTCCAACCTATCCGGTGTGATTAATGCATCCACAAAGGACTTTCTGAATATGCTCAAGAATCTCTCTCTATCCTATTCTGATGTCAATAGTAGGCCCAAAATGGAGACTTATGCTGGTGTCTTAGATAATTGCTCAATTAAGAATAGGTGAGACTTTTAGATGGCAGCATAAAAAATCTCGTTCTATTTCTTTTCCTCTACCTCTTTGGTCTATTTTTGTGTCTCTGTCTCGGCCTCCTCTTCTACCATCTTATCTTTCCCTTTGCCCTTAGGAAGCAGATATGAGACCAGCTCAGAGACTCTGCTTGATCTGGTGATGAAGGCTATGAGCTCATCTAGCTCATCTTTAAAAAGCTCTGGATCTGCCAATTCCCCAAGTAGGGAGCCCAAGGGGACTCGGTTCAACAAGTATTGGATCCTGGTAGGTGGGGGAATATTGATGACTTGGCAAGGGGATGATAGGTCAGTAAGGTGGGCATATAGCGAAAGTAGTGGGATGACATGGGGTGAGGAAAATAGATCATGGTTTGTTGAACCCTCCCCATATATGTTCACATCAGGGAGGAGGACTGTCACTGGGCTACATGGGGCTGCTCCCCCCATATATGCGAACAAATGCTCATATTCAGGAGGGGGGATAGGCTCAAAGAAATGTTCGTTTATGGTGGACACTTGATTAATGTTTGGTAAGAAGATGACTTTCTTGGCAATGAGATCTTGGTGATATAGCTGGAGGGTTTGAACTGATTGTTGGTGAGACTAATCATGTTGACTTGCTTTGGTGGTTGGTGGTTAGGGAGTGGGTTTTAGATGATGTTTGAATTCGGTAAAGGATTAGTGGCTGTGGAGTCAAATGATACCTTACCCTCATCTATCACGTCTTGAATGTCATGTTTTAACCGAAAACACCTGTCGAGGGTATGCCCCGGAGTTTGATGGTATTCGCAGTGCTTCACTTGGTTGTAGCAGTAGGGTAAAGGGTAAGGTGGGGGTCTAGGGTTAATCAGCTACATTAATTTCTTCTTGATGAGATACTCCATGATATATTTGTAGGAGTAGGGCAGAGAAGTGAACTTTCTCTTCTTCATTTCTTCTCCGGGTACTTGGGCTGGTAAGACTGCTGTGTTTGAGGAGGGATGATATTCATAGCTACGAGATAGTTTTGAGTCAGTTGCGGCGGAGGTAAAAAGTGACCGTTGTTCTGACTGGGCCGAGGAACCTCAATGGTTTGCATAAAGTTAGCTTTTGGCTGGGTGGCTGCTGCCTTTTTCGACACGGTCTTGGAGAAATTGGTATAGGTGAGTAATGTATCTTGTACCAAGCCTGCCTTGATGCCCAATTCTACCTTGCAAGCTTTGTCGACAACCTCCGTAAAGTTGGTTTATGACGCGGTTAGGAGCAACAGCTGGTAGGTAGGACCCAAAGTCCTCATGAAAGTAGATATCGTATCCTCCTCGAACATAGAGTGTTTTAGTTTGGATGTCTTCAACCTCCATCTATATGCGAAGTCCATGACGCTTTCTTTGGTGGCGGGCCTCATACCTTCTACTTCTTCCCTGGTAGGTAGAAATTCTAGATTGAACCTGTAATGATTAAGGAATGACCATGTCAATGCCCTCCAAGTACTAATGTTGCTCTTCTCTTAGTTTTCTAACCATTTGCTTGTGTTCTTCTCTAGACTTTGACTAAACATCTGAACTAGAATACACTCGTCCTGTCCCCATTGGAACATGACATTGCAATACATGTGTAAATGCATCCGAGGGCAGGTGGGGCCATCATACCTCTCAACATGTGGCATTTGGAAATTCGATGGTAACACACCCTCGGGATGGATATAGAGATCCTCGAAGTCCATAGAGATGGGGGCCTGCCTACCTTCATCATTTCTAGTTTTGGCTATTTGGGCAGTGGTTTCATCTTTCTCCTTTCTCTTTCTACTAAATGTGGCTGGCCCGTACTGCTCTTCCAAGTCAAAGGCGGCTTGGTGTTCTGGTTGTATATAGGTGATCGTGGTTTGGAGTGGTGCTGTGACATAGATGGGGCCCTGAGTATGTGACGGGCCATATGGCAAAACTTGCTCTACAATACTAGGAGGCAGTGGTGGCTCAGATGTTGTACGCCAGTTGTGTAGTCCTCCTTGTTTCATTAGATATTCAAACATCAGCTTCTCAAACTCTATGAGGGTAGGGGTAATGAAGAGGATTGACTAGTTTTAGGAATGGATGTCCAACCATGCTGAGACATGAAGTCCCCCATATATCGTTCCACCTCTGATTTGAATTCCTCAAGGAGGGTACTTTCGGGAATGGTTCTCGCAGGAGGTGGATTTCCCATAGATACCTTTAGGAGGATGAGAAGTGTAATGCTTGCCATAGGCGAGGGTGTCGATTTGTCACCCATTGCTTTTCTTTGTCTTGCCTCCTTCTGCTTTTGCAGTCGGGTCTCTAGGGGAGCAATTGTAGCTTACTTAACTAAATTGGAAGGAAAAAAGTTCATTGTTATTATTTGGCAAGGTTCATCTTTTATGTTCATTAATAATTGATAGCCATGTGTTTTACAAGTGCATATGTCAGGTAGGTGAATTCATGTCCTTTAATGAACTACAAGATTTTGAAAACAAAAGCTTTGTATAATATATTCATATCGGAAATGATTATAAAGGAGGGGGGTACTTGCCCCGATATACCAAAATACAATCATAAAATGGAAATCTAAAGATCAAGCACCGCTAGGGGTGGAGGAGGTGGCGTTGGTTCATAACCCAAGGAGAAAATATGTTCCCTCAGATTGCAAACCCATGAATGCGTCCACTGATCTTGTACAAAAGCCATGGCATTACTACACCTCATCTCAAATCCCAAATCCTCATGGGAAGTCCTACTGTCATTGAGCTCACTTTTTAGGGAGTGAATGAGCTCTGCTTGGGTTTTATTCTAATGCTGGGTACATTCACGTGAGACCTCGGCCTCTGTATGCAAAAATGTCTTAGCTTCTAAGGTGTCCTTGGTCTGACCATGCGAGGCCTATTCCTCAGCTAAGCCTATGAATGCTTGCTCGTACTCTTCCTAAGTATGAGAAGGCCTTGTGTATGCAGATGTTGATTTAGTGCATGGTCTCTTGTTTAAAGAGGTAGATAGTATGGGTATATCAAGTTGTAGCCGAGGCTTATGTGAAAGCTAATGCTCATATATAGGCATCATGGCCTGTGCTCTTAAGGATACTAGCTGCGGATGTCCCGAGACTCCAGTATGCATGTTAGCCCATAGAGTGGCTACCGTAGATCGGGTATGATTAGATGTGCGGTGATCAAGTTTACATGTATCTTCGAAGATTATGGGGAAGTCAAAGAGGTTTTGCCTAAGTGCAAATTGTCGAAGGACTCATATGGGTATATAGGGAGTGCTTTGGTGGACTCCCATGATAACCATGTATGTTCGGTCCTTAATAGCAAGAAGTGGGTAGCGTGCTTTATGCCACCTGAGGCGCCAGGTAATCTGTTTAGGGAGCATGGTAACTAGCATGTTCCGGTAATCTGAGGTGGTTGTTCTGTTTGGCAATGGCCTACTTCTAATGTAGATCTATGTTGGGGTCAAATCTCGTAGCACATAAGTTAGGAAGGATTCCAGGATGGACAGATGTTCTAGTAGCCAAGCTTGTAAGAATGTCGGGCAACCATATAATCTACCTTTAGGATGTCGAACACAATATGAGAGACTGGAGATAGTCTCTGAGATGATCATAAGTGCGAGTGTCTTCTTCTATAGATGTTGGCCTAAGATGTTGAGTAAGATGCCATTATTGTGATGGCGGCTGTGTGATAGTAAAAGCTATCCAAAAGGCAGCTAAGGTGAATGCTTTGAACTTGACAAGATTGGCTAAGTCACCAATTTTCTTCCAACATTTTTCCAGGTAAGAGGTCGAAAGGGTAATGAAAGTATTCTCCTGTAGCTTCCTTAGGGAGGGAAGCTTTGGAGATGTCCAATGTGTGGAAGTTTCTCAAATAGCTTAGTTTGTGAACTGGGATTATGGCAGTGATGCCAAGGCAGTGTTCCCAATCTAAAAGGGATTCGAGCTCCTCAATAGTGGGTGTGAGCTTTTGTTCTTTGAAGCCGAAAACCATGGATGTTGGATCCCAAAACGATATGGCTGCCTCTATCAGTGGCCAATCCAAGTTGATTTGGGCTAGGGCTAGTGTTGCCCCTAAATGGCTTTGACTTTTCCAAATTTTCCTTTCTTCGAGGGGAAGGGCAATTAGGGTATTTGAGAAGCTTACCGAGGTGGTAGAGTATGCATCCAATTGAACTGATTTGTGAGGCATGCTTGTGACCATAAGCATGAACACAGGGTTAGGAATGTCATTTTGTAGGTGAGAATAATATTCGGTAGAATTTAAGCTTAATACTTCTTTGTTGCTTCAATGCCTATTTTTAACTGAATTAAAAAATATGCGTTGAGTGAACAATCAGGTGTTGGAGCTGTTATAAAAAATGTTGAACGCCTGTTTTTGGATTTAATGCTTGTTTTTTAATTGAATTAAAAAATAGGCGTTGAGGGCACGATTAGGCATTGGAATCAGTTATGAGTTTAAATGACCCACGACAGTTTCATTTTGTCTTTTTGTCTTCTTGCCATTTTCAGTTGCAAAATAGTGGAGAGGTCCCCACAAATTTGTTTCTTTCTTCCCCTTTCAAATTTCAATCAAAAACTCCACTTTCTATGTGCTTTTGATGACAATGAGTCAAGCAAGACCCAACCATAGCTTACCACTTCTTTCTATCCCAGAAAAGGCTTTATGGAAGCATCCCATTGTAGATGAAGTAAGTTTTTAGACTTGACTTTGAGTTTAATTTATGCTTTTTCTAAGTTCCCTTTATCTTGATTAATTTTGAATTTTGATTTTATGTTTTTACCATTTTTGATTATTTCTGTTTTCATTTTCTTGAAATTGCATTGCATTTTTTATTTTAATTCATATAAGTAGAGTTATGTCACTTTAGTTTTCATTTATCAATGATTTGGAATAGACTTTTTGCATTTTTTTGTGGTTTTTGGATTTTTCAATGCCTAAAAGTTATCGACCTAAATTACAGGCATTGGGTAACAAATAGGTGTTGGGTTAACAAACAGGCACTAGGCCTGAGAGATAAATTTTTCATTTTTGATTTTCTTGATTCTTTTTACTTTACTTTTGATTCTTTTGCTTCCAAACACTGTTCTAACATATTTTAATTCATTTATTCTTGCAGAGTAGAGGGATAGTGCAGTGCCACGGCTCGTGGTCTGGGGTCTTAGGATTGTGGGGCCGGATGTGCTCGGATGTTCGGAAGAGGGTTGTGGGCATGGGTTTTGGCCATTTCTTGAGTCTCCTAATGCTGCTAGCTAACAAGGCACTACTGATGGCTCTTGCAGTGAGGTGGTCCCCCATCACACAGACTTTCCACCTTCCGATGGGGGAAATTGGGGTGCCTCCAATTGATTTCTTCATGATGACTAGACTTTCTATGGATGGCACCCCTCCACCTAGCTTAGAGGATTTTGATGCTGAGTTGGTGGCTCGCTGCATTGGGCCATAGCCCTTGGTATACTACAAGGGCACTAAGGGTGTCCTTTTGTCGTGGTTTGAGAAGGACTACATCTGGGCCACCAATGTGAGTACGTCAGCAGAGAAGGCGTATTCCACCCAAGCCTTCCTATTGTATATGTTGACCCTCTCGATCTTCTATGAGAAAAGTGATAGAGTCTACTTCTACTTGCTGCTGGCTTTGGAAAACCTAGACTTGGTTGCCACATGGAGTTGGGGTAGATCTTCCCTCGAATGGATGTACCTCAATATGAACGAGATTTCGGCCAGACATAGCCCCTATATCTTTGTGGGCCTATGCTTTCCATGGGAGGTACGACTTTTCTTTTTATTTATTTATTTGTTTTCTTTCATTATTGATATTGTATTCAATTTTAATTCTTTCTTTTTTTTGTTTCTTTTACAAGTGTGGTGCTATGAGCATTTCTCCTCCTTGGCCCCTAGGTGGAAGGGTGAGGAGGTACTCCATTTCTCTTATGTGGCGATGGAAGACTACCCACCACAAGACTCAGAAGTCAATCTCGATCTTCCGACACGAGTTGGACCTCTTGACAGTTGACCAGGTAAATACACAATGTTTATTTTAATCTTATCTCATCATTCCTTTTTAAATCATTCTCTAAACTCTATTGTGTTTGTGTAGGTCAAGTGGTGCCTATAGACCCGTTAGGCTTTGGAGGCCAATGATGCTATAGCCCAGGCCTCGGCTTGGAGGTGGTCTCGCCAAAGGGTGGTGCTGGTGGCTTTGGGCAAGGTGACCATATACCTCGGTGAGAGGTGTTAGTGCCAGGTCGGGGGTGGGGCAGAGGAGTTTGTAGTCCCACACTCACCTTCCTGGGTGATAAAGAGTGAGGGAGCCACTAGCCTAGGGGAGGAGAGCACTGAGGCCTCAGGATTCCTAGACTGGGCCAGGGATTATCATGAGTGGTGAGCCACTCAAACTTATGGGCCTTTGGGTGGGCCGTAGAGCCTCCGGTGAGTCGTGTTTATTTTGTTTTACTTTTGAAAGGCATTTTATTTGTTAATTTTGTTTCATTTTGCAATTTTGACAATACTTGCTTATTTTTTATAGGTTGCTGCTACATAGCCCTTAGTGGAGCCAGCACCTCCTGTCTGACGAGGGAGGAAAAGGAGAGTGCTCCTAGTTGAGCCCGACTTGCTGGGTCTAATCCCTAAGGTGGTAGCCATGACCAAACTCAAGGGTGGGGTCATTGAGGAGCCTTTACACAAGGCTGAGACTCCTACGAGCTGGGTGCCCCCTGAGGCGGTGACCCAGGTATGGATTGAATTTGTTTGATTGTTTTAGCATTTTGTTGGATTTTTCTTGACAAAGTGTTGTGTATTTACATAGGTTTCTAGGGAGGTGTATCTTGGTCCCTCCAAAGACTGGCTAGGTGCTTTGCCCTAGTGGGGCAAAAGCACCAAGCCCATTTAATTGAGGTTGCTGCCTTGAGGGCGGCCCAGGGGCAAGCTATAGAGGAGGCAAGATATTATGTTATTTGAGATTTGTTTTTGAATATTTTTTTTAAACAAGTTTTGACATGTGTTTTATTTGGTGTTTACAGAGACAGGTCCCCGTTCCAAGGGAAACAGGCGGTGTCGCTGAGGACATTGAGATGCCCTCTATTGAGCCCAAGGTGGAGTGACCAGGAGGAGAGCAGACTTGGGGAGGGCAGCTCAAGAGAGAGCAGCTCGCAAGAGAGCCCAAAGTTAGTGAGGAGCAGACTACGAGAGAGCCTAAGACTAGCAGAGAGCCCGAAGTACATACAAAGGTACTCGAGGTGCACATAGAGCTGGTGCCTAGTGGTGTAGTGGAGGTGACTCGTGCACGGGTTGATGACAGCCCTCTAGGGACAAGACCTGATGCCCCTGGGGTTCTTGGTACCACATCCTCTCACTGGGGCAAAGGCTACTTGAGGAAGAAGATGATGGGCAAGAAGGGAACTGTGGAGTTTGTGGATAGTGGCCCAGATGATTGATTGAGGGGCTGGATTTTCTTTCTTTCTTTTTTTTGACTTTTTATTTATGGAGGGGGTGTGATTAAACACATTTTTTGGTTGATGGGTTGTATAGGTTAACCCGAGATAACTTTGTACATGTTTTGAGACTTTTATCTTTTACTAATTTGAAAGGATATTGTAATTAGATTGGTTTATATATTTTAATCACTTGAGGATGGTTTTTATTCATTTTCTTTGCTTTTCATGGTTTGATTCACTTGTGAAATGTCTACGCAACCTATGCTATCGCGTTACATATATTATGCAAAAGAGGTGAGAGATATTCAAATTTAGCTAAGAAGGTAAAATCCGAACCTAATTATCTAAAAAATAATTTGGACTAATTTTATAAAATCGGACATGAATTCCTGGTTCCATTTTAATCAATCATGTAAGTAATCAATCAAAATCATGGCAAATAAGCCTAAAGCTAAACCTCTAAGCTATTGAGTGTAGCCTAATAACTCTAACATGAAAATGACTAAATATGCATGTTTCTTTGAGAATCCATAAGATAGTGTGTACCAGTCGAAACACCTCGCCAAAAAAGATCGGATCACAGGATGATAACTGGCTAGGGTAACTTGGAATGGCTGCACTGACAAAAGCAACAATTGCTCAGATCTTGTTCCCATCCTATGTAGTAATCTAATGTTGGTCCATTAGTGGGTAGTGACCTAGATAGGGTAAAATGATAGTGATGTATTGGTGTAATGTCGTGTCCTAGGACTCTTTACGCAAAATATAAAGTAATAGAGATGTGTTGTATACAAGTTATTCAAATGTGAATTTTGGTCCTACTAACTAATTCAAGCTGCCCTAAAGCTATGTGAACATGTGTTCTGTCCTATGCATGGCAATTTGGAGTGTATATTAAAGGTGGAGTGTTATCCTAACTAACTAATGGAGTGACCTAAGTCTAATCCAAAGCAAGTAGACATGTGAGAAAGCAAGTGGGTGATGCCGGTGTGTGAAAGGTCGCTAACCCTCTTACGGGAAGGTTAGGCTTTTCTGGGAGTCGCCACCAACTCAGGGTTAACCGATGGAGGTAGGCATCGATTCTCCTCTTTAGGTGAAGATGAAAAGTCTAGACACGAAGGTCTAGGGGTTTAACTCCTAGTACTAGTCTGAGTTCCTAAGACTTAGGGTAAGTTGTTTGGTTGCACTTAGGGAAGGTGTTAGGCACCCCAAATACCCACCCTTTTTAGGGCAGCTTCTCCCATTCATATGAGTTTTAATCCTATGTTCTTGTCCATGCCTTATTAAGTGTAAATTAAAATGTCTACACCTTATTTAATTTAAGTTAGAGGTTTGCTGAATTTTTCTCAAGCCTAATGCCTGTTTGTGCTCTCAACACCTGATTTTAATTTAGGATATAAACAGGCATTGTATAATGAATAACTCAAGAACTATCTTTAAATTTGTCCTCTTCTAGATACAGGAGACCCCTTATGGGCTTGGTCTTTAAAGGGATCATAGACCCCTCTAAATGACTTATTGTTTGACTTTTCAGGGTCAGATGCTAACCCTAAAAGAAAGGGGAAAAAGGGAAAGACATGAATTTTACTAGTTTGCAGGCCCAATGCTTGTTTATCACTTCAACACCTATTTTTCCAACACCTAAATTTAATTTAGGGTGAAAAATAGGCGTTGACAAATCTGATCAGATTGTCACCTTTGTACAATCTTTTGGGATAATTTGGTGGGTCCCATCAATGTGGGATCCATGGTTTGAGGAAGGAAATATCTCTTAAGGTGAGACTGTGTAACCCTAGAGGCCCAAGGTATAAGTCTTGTAGAGATGTGATAACCCAAAGTGTGCCACACAGTCATCTGTTGTAGGCCTAACCCCTATTTTTTTAGTCTAATGCTTGTTTGTTCAACGCCTGAATTCAATTCAAGGAATAAGCAGGCGCTAGGCATTGAAACAACAGCCAAGTAGATTCTTGGGCCACCACAGTGGGCCCAGAGGGGTGGGACCTCTCCTAGGTCTTGACACTAATCCTGAGGGTGGCATGCCCTAATGGATTTTTTGAAAAAAGGGGATTTTTAAAACCCAGGCTCAATGCCTGAAAGTAATTCCAATGCCAGAATTTCCATCCAATGCTTGTTTCCTTAATAAACAGGCATTGGGATAGAAATGAGGGCCAATAGGTGCTCATGCATAAGAACAACTCTTAGAGGGTATATTCACCTTAGGACAGGTGAGGAGAATAATCAGGGCTCCCTGGGGTGGGTCCCAAATTCCAATGCCTGTTTATTCTTCTAACACCTATTTTTAATTCTCTTAAAAAAATAGGCATTAGTTACTAAGAGAAAATCCAGCAGCTGGATTTCTCCATTTTGGTGCCCTTAGAGTTTTGTAAAAATTGTGAAATTAAACATGATAATAGGGGAGATACATATGAACAACATATAAAAAATTGAGCTTTAAATCATGCATAAACAATTCTAATTAAAATCAACAAATATTCACCCATAACTAGGTCTCAAAAGACCCAAATTTTGAAATTTGTTTGGAAGGCCATCTCGAGGCCTTCCATAGGTCATAAATTCATGAAATTAAATACACAACATGATATATATGTCTAGCCTAACAT
>JAOXJP010232473.1:0-10464 GCA_025762735.1 Platanus orientalis | reverse complement strand
AGTGCCCCCTCCAGCACCCCTCCTCCTCTCTCTCCTTCCCTCTCCCGCACTGCTCCCTCCCTTTCTCCCTCCCCCTCCCTCCCTCTCTCTCCCTCCCTCCCTCTTCCTCCTTTTTTTCTTTTTTCTCCCGCACCCCCTCCTCCTCTCCTTCTCTCTCCCTCCCTTCCTCTCTCTCTCTCTCTCCCTCCCTCCCTCTCCATTTTTTTTTTCTTGTTCGAACTGGCTTTGCCAAGCAAGGCAACCCCTGCTTGGACAGCCCAGCTGAGCAGGCATTGCTTGGTTGGGCTGTCCGAGTGGGGCAAGCTTTGCTTGGCTGGTCTGTCCAAGCATGGGTTGCCTTGATTGGCAACAGCAGTTCGAACACGTAAAAAAATTCAAAAAAAAATTTCCTTGCCTTCAGGTTGCCGCCACCACCACCAATGTCAGAAAGAGAGGGCTGGGGTTTGAGAGAGAGAGAGAGGAAAGGGGTATTTTAGGTAAGGAAGGGGTATAAAATGAAACACAAAGCAAAATTTTTTTTTTAAGTGAGATGGATTTAGAAATTTGTGTGGGGTAAATAGAAGTTCCCTAAAACAAATATTGGGCGTGGATGAAGAAAGAAGGTATCATGGATTGTTAGAAGAAAATTTAATATCTGCTATTTCTTAATAGTAGGCCTTGGATTTTCCTTGTACTGCCTTCAAATATGGCTAAATGCCTTCTTAATTGCCTATGCTTGGGAACTAAATTTTTCAGTCATGTGCTGCCACCAACTCTAAATTGGAAAGTGAAGCCAGCTTCCAATTGTTAAGGGCCATCAACGAACTCATCTCAAACTTCCCGCCATCAGATTGTCTTTTCCAGAGAAACAGTTTTGCACCTTTCTTAGCTATTAAGAAATTATTTTATGGAGAACTCATGAGCTTATCATACTTGTATGAGGAAAAGACACTCCAGTATGCTCCTTACCTCCACCCAGTTTCACCAAACACTTTGACATCAATTTCTTTCTTTTTCTTCCACGCCTTTTAGTCTAAGACAAGACATTAGAAACAGGAATGAACCCCTTTCAAACATTTGTACCAAATGATCAGAGTACGCAACCTCATCATTGACCAACCCTGATTGGAAGGTGATGGGATGGGGGGCCTACGTTCTGTTAGGAAATGTTATCTGATTCAATTAACAATTGATTCATCCCCACATATTTTCACGGGAATGACTGTTCTGTGACCAAAATTGGTATGACCACATCAAGGGATGCCTCCTGGATTGCATGCGCACAAAAGATGTGTGCACACCATGCGCATGGACCAGGGTACAGACACATCAGCACCGAAAGTGATAACTGCATCCCCAAAAAGTGTAAATCACTTTTCAGTGCTGATGTGTCTGCTCCCTGGTCTGTGCACACATCTTTTGTGTGCACAAATGTGTGCACAAAATCTGGGCTCGTATGAGTGACGACACACCATGTATAGGGGGTTAAAAATGTCTCAAAGTGTTCAGTTCAAAAAGTCGGTGCCCAAAAAGGAGTAATGATCATCTGTAGCGGAATCCCATAGCTACTACATGCATTGGCTGACATTACAAGGATAAAAATGTCAAAACCTTTGCCCCAATCAAAATAATATGCCTAAATGCATATAGCCGGGTGCCTAAAAAGATGCCCCAAATTCAGAAACACATCATGTGTCAGTCTACATACACAGCACACCACTGATCACTCATTTTGGTCACAGAACATTTGCCTCCTTTATATCCAGTAAATGATAAAGGTTGATGAACTTATTACTCGTATATCTTGTCAAAGTGGTTTCTTCAGGGTATTCTTCGTCGTTAAGAAAAAGAAAGCTATTATTGGACATGGAAGATCCAACTTAGAAAACCAATGTTATTTTAGGTTTCTAGAACAAAGTCAAGAACAATATCATCAAGGTTGCTTAAAAGTTCATCTTTGTTTGAGAAGTGTTTGGAATACATGTAAATCCTGTTGAGTGCCCTCTCCAGTCCGTGATATACATAAGCTAACGAGAAGAAGCCTCGTTTTTTACAACAATGAGAATCAATGAGGAAACACAAGCGGAAAGAACCTTTCATCAATTTATGTTCATGATCGAGTGTTCAAAAGAAAAACTCTTTGAGATTTAGAACCGAAAAAAAAAAAACGTTTTATAAGATGCTCATCTATATAACTATGTAAGTCTAGTTACAGACCATGGGAAACTTTTAACTTAAAAATAAATGAAAAAAAGAAAAGAGAAAAAGAGAAGGCCTGTCTATGAGTATAAATAGAATATGAGTTTTGCATGTACATGGTGCTTCCTTTTCTTTCCAGGCCTAACAGCCTTCATTGTTTAGATGGCAAGGAAGGTGGGTGCGAGTCGTGTGACTCGACCAAGATTGACCACAGGACGTGCACATCTTCATAAGGGCAGGACTTGACGTCCTCGTACAGGATGTATATCCCCCTACCTGGAAAACAGAAAACAAAATCCTTTAAATAAAGAGTACCAAATAGAGATACAGAGCATTTCAAACTGCAATTTAAAGATGGGAAAAAGTAGATGCAACAAAGAAAAAAAAATGTTTAACAAGTGCCATATAAATGGATTTAATAAGCAATGAGTTTTGCTAAATGGGTCTCAAACACAGAGAGAGAGAGAGAGAACTAAATTATTAATCCATGAATGAGAAGATGGTACAATTTGAACATTGGGTTTTAGATTAAAACCATGAAGAAAAAAAAAATCATAGAGGGGAATGTGACATGAATGAGAAGAAACTGACAGAGTTTGATGGATAAGTAGCATGGCATGAAATGAGAAAAAAGATACATATAACAGTTGTTCTTGACAGTAGAGCTAAAATCTAGAGATGAGAATATAGAGAAAAACAGGATGATAAGTGTCCATGAGGGAATACTCTTTTTGTGGGCAGAGTGTAGACGAACCCACAGCTTCTTCAGCGGGGAGAAGAGGGATTGCAGCCACCCCATTTGCAGAAGTGAGTGTTCATGTTAGGTGAGAAGAGTTGAAGGAAATAGAAAGAAGTTAAGAGAGAACACTGTAGGTTTGCTTAGACAAGGGTGAAGTCTAGATCACTGTTCCTAACTTACTTTCATTCCCTTGCAGACCAATTATGCATAAAACGTTTCCTCTTGGTGCAATGTCACTATCACACCTCTTTCCCTTGTAGTAGGGGCCAACCCCATTCAGTCATTTTCACACTTCACAAACAAACTCTTGTATCCCTTCCTCACTTCCATTCCTTCTGTTTCAAGTCACTTAATTTCTTTTTACTGTTCTAACATCTTCACCGACCCCCTCGTGGGGTTTCTTCTTTTCCCTTTTTGGTGTCTCCCTTTTGTGTGTCAAAATAAACAAGCCCCAAGAGTCCCCTACAAGGACTCTTTGATGATATGATTTCATTCAAGATAATTCTCTTCTTTTCTGGATATGGTTGGTAAGTGCACAGGGCAAAGGAGGGGGCGTTTGTGGTGCCAAATCATCTAGAAGTTCACATGTCTATTGCTGCCATGTGTCAAGCTCCGACTTCATGTTAGGAGAACATTCTTGGGTCCATACCGTCAGATGGTCCTCAAGGAACATCGAACAGTGTGGATCTAATGTAGACATCCTTTTCAGGTGGACAACAGCATTGTCCTGGATAGGACTGTCACTCGGAGTTTGGCTCATCATGAGCTGAGCTTGAGCCTTGTTTCAAGCTCGCTCACAGAGCTGAACCTGAGCCTCCAATTGAGCTCATTTAGCTAAGTGAGTCTAAGCTGACTTGCACGAGGCTCAGCTCTCTAAAGCTAGGCTCAGCTCTCTAAAGCTAGGCTCATTAAGGGTCTTTTATATGTATATAATACTTAGAGATATAACTTATTATATTACATATTTAAACATTAGATATTTTTATACATAATATATATAGATATTGCTTGTTGTCGTATGGGTGTTTGGGCTTGTCTATATTTTTGGCCTTTAAGAGCAGGTTTGGCTCATGGGTTATTGAGCTTTAAGATTCAGGACTGAAATAGTAAACTTGAGTTTGGTGGGCCAAACTTGCCTCACTCTTAAGCTGAGCCTGAGCTTGGCACCTCT
The DNA here is from genome assembly GCA_025762735.1 of Platanus orientalis. Classification (NCBI taxonomy): domain Eukaryota; kingdom Viridiplantae; phylum Streptophyta; class Magnoliopsida; order Proteales; family Platanaceae; genus Platanus; species Platanus orientalis. The sequence continues at coordinate 6,376 of JAOXJP010232473.1, read as the reverse complement.
GGCCTGTGATGAGCTAGAGCCAAGCCTGAGCCTTATCCTTGTAAGACGAACCTGAGCTGAGCTGGGAAAAGTTCAGATCAGCATGGCTCGTTATCATTGACAGCCCCTAAAGACTTAAAATGGGCTATTTAAATGGGCCTTGTCGATTGAACTATCCAGATTGATAAAATAACGGGAACTGCTATTTACACTACATAAATTTCTGAACTTACCTCACTTAAATTTGTTTTATTGTTTTTCCTTTTATACCCCTTCCTTAACTCTTTCTCTTACTTAAAATACCTTTCCCTTCTTCTCAAACCTCACCTATTTTTTACGCCGGCGACGGTGATTCCTCGGTGGCAACTCGGAGGTCAATGATTTTTAAATATTTTTACGTGTTCGATTGTTGTTACCGAGCAAGGCAACACCGCTCGGCCAGCCCAGCCGAGCAGGGCCTGCCTTACTCGGCCAGCCCAACCGAATAGGCTGGCGCAGTTGAGCACCAGCCTGTTCGGCTGGTCTGTCCGAGTGGGGTTGCCTTGCTCGGCAACTACAGACCGAACAGGAAAAAAAAAGAAAAAAGAAATAAGGAGGTTGGGGGCGGGAGAGAGAGAGGAAGAGGGAGAAAGAGAGAGAGCGGGAGTGCGGGAGAGAGAGGGAGGGAGAGGAGGAGGGGAGAGAGAGAGAGGAAGAGGGTTGCTGGAGGGGAGAGAGGGAGAGAGAAAGAGGAAGAGGAAGAGGGAGAAAGAGAGGAGGGGGTGCCGGAGGTTGCTGCAACCATCGGATGCCGGAGTGGTTGCCGGAGGTGGGGGAGGGAGGGGTGTTTTTGGTAGGAGAGGGATGATAGGAAGGGTATAAAAGAAAAAAAAAAATTGAAGTGGGTTCAGAAAATGTTGAGGTGTGACTAGCAGATCCCTAAAATAACATGACAGGCAGAGTGACAATAAATGTAACAACACTACCAACAAAATTACCTCTGACAAATAAGAGTACCATCTTCTACCAAAAATTAAAAAAGAGTATTTTCTTCTACTTGCTTAAAGACAATAATCTCTGTTTCTGGCTTAATCATGTAGTTTAATTGGACAACACTGTTTCTTGTTGGAAATGGCCACTAAACCAAAAAAATTCGATGGTGCTGATCGCGTGCACATGCAGAATAATTTAAGTTGCATCTGTGGAGAATTAGTCGAAGACACCTATTAGATCTTTAAGTCTTTAACTGAATAATGTCGATATTATCAAAATTAAGTAGCAGATTTGATACATTCACACTTGGGTAATGATAAATTATCTTGGGCCAGAAAAGGCAATATTTTAGCAGTCAGTGGGACGGACAAATGTGTCTACTTGGGTCAACTTTGCAATGGTGGTTGACCTCAAAAAATAAAATAAAAACTAAAGCTTCCACTTTAGATCTGATTAAATTGTTTTAACTGACTAGCTTTATCTGTTCAAATGTTCAATCAGCCGGGCAGCATGAGAGATTATGCTTTAAGATTTAAATGAGTTCACGTCTTTAGATATCATTTTCAGGTATCAAGTTCTTGCGTTGTGTTTGTGAAGATAAGAAATATTTTCAGTGGTGAAAGGAAATCTTACTACATTTTTCAATTGTGATTGCAACACAGATACTGAATAAAGATTTATCACATCCGACTATTAATACAATGGTTGTTTAGAGGGGCATATTCACTTGGAATACACTCCTCTCATTCTACACGTATAGCTTAAGATGCCAGGGGTGTGTTATTGCACAAAGCAGGGATTCAGTTCCAATCTCTAGAATTCTTTACCCAAAGAAATAAAAATAAAGTTCCAATCTCTAGAATGCAACAGGGATCTTGCCAAATTGTCAAATTACAGTGTGGCTTTGCCAAATCTGCGGATTCACAATCTTAAAATGCAGATTAACAAAAGCAAAGTAGGTCTTCTTAATGGTCATTGCTCCATATGGCACTGTCTAGACGATCCCAACTGGCTAATCAAGAACCTTCACTTGGACGGTTATTGGAAACATGGGCAACAATGAATGGCCTTTCAACAACAATAGTATGATCCATCAAGGGTAGACCTAAACTTTCGACCTTCCAAACAATATACATGGAGAATGTAAGAGGGAAACTAAGCCATCTTCCTTGTGATGATGTTTGGTTTCATCAGTCCTGAAGAAAGACAAACTAAACAGTTTTTCATAGCAAGGTACTTTGTCTCAAAATGTAATGTATATTTTATTAAGATTATTAAGATCCAGATAGAGAATTATTTCTTCTACTGATTGGCTATGAAAACAGAATACATTGACCAATTTGATTCTCTCTTCTCATCCGAGACTATACTTAATGTATTTGATTCAATGTGTTGAATTGTGAGGAACCCTCACATATAACATATGACAACTCATAGGTGCTGAGCACATTTGACAATGCTTCCAGAACTTCTTTTTTATTCGACTTTTAACCTTCTCTGATGAAAGAATGGAGCAAATACTTATATATATATATATATATATATATAAACAACCCACAACATCCGATTATTTGAGTGTAAATATATATTAGAAAACTGCACAGACAATAACCAAGATGAGTAAAAGTGCAGCAGCTGCCAAAACCAGGAAGATGACCCAGCAAACCTTCCAAATCCATCTTTCCCAGGCAAGAGATATAATCTGCTTTCTCTGCTCATGATAGGGATAAATTTTAAGATAAAATTACGTTAAACAAGAATGAAAATTAGAAAATCAGAGCAGTTCCACTCGTATTCGAAATACCTGTAATTGACTTCTTGTTGCATCATTTGTCTGCTATTGGGCAGGGGAAAGAAAAACACCATAATAATAATAATAATAAGATTCGTGTAAACTCTCAAAAGCCTAGTGTAAACAATTATAACAAACTACGTAATGTTTATATCATGGTAACTTACCACAAGAGAAACCAGAAGCTCATGTCCTTGTTTAGAAAATGTGATCCTTGTATGATCTGCAGCATAATGAGACATTTCCAGAAGGGAAAAACACTAAATAACTGTAATTTCCTCAGAAAATGACCAAAATGCCCAACTTCTTGAATTTTAGGCATATAACAGAACTTAGTTACCAAGGCATCATCACCATTCTCTTTCCTTATTGTTCCCCACATTTTTATTATTTTTATATACTTGTATATTTCAGATAAAATCAACAAATACTTTTATAACTGTTAATCATCAATGCACCCATCCGCATGAGTATCAATTAGGACACAAGTAGAAAGAAATGCCAAACTCCAAAAGAAGAAAATATAGATAAAACTGTGCTTGTTCATTTACTAAAAACAATTTGAAGATAAATTATGGTAAGCAGCAAAAGTTTACTAAATTACATGCATTTTTAAAAAAAAAAACTTGGGTGGCTGAGGCACTGTCCTTCGACGAGGAAGGCCAGGGGTCGAATCCCCTCATGTGCAGTGCGAGTCCTGCTTATCCCACCACAATATGGATGCCACCAAGCATGTTTCCGTACAAAAAATAATAATAATAAGGGTATAAAACTGTAATTTACTTCCATTTAGAAATTGTTCATCAATTTATATATGAATGTAGGAGAGTAAAAGATAAAAAGCATAGCTTCCCAAGATGATTAATCTTAACGAAATTAAGTCAAAAGGTGAAAAAAAAGAAAGAAGTGATGCACAATCTAAGTTCCACCAAATGCCAGATTTCCATTGCAGCCATGTAATATAGAGGTGTCTAAACTGACTAGATGCTCTGCAAAGTACATGGAGAAAGACTGGATATGCTAGGTTGTTTAATTGACACTTTTACAAAAAATAAAATGAAAATAGACACTTCTAACTGCCTCGTGTGTAAACCTTTTTCCAACCATGAACCTTATTATACTTTGTGTGTCCAAGTTTCCCTTTAAATGGAAGGTTCAGATTTTCAGATCAGTCCTCTTTTTGGGCTACACATGAAACAAATGTGGCTCACTGAATGAACAGTTGAGAGAGCTGGTGGGGAAAATTAAATTCACAGGGAGCAGGACCTGTTGAGGATAATAGGCCTCAGTATAACATCTATTTATGGAATACTAGTTCACTAGTTTTACTGGAATAGATGTGTTTGCATATAAGGGTCGTTGGGGGCAAAATTTCTTACAAAAAAGAAAGGAATCACTGCTATACGGTATCCCAAAAAATGGAGGAACCATATGTCTGGTACCTAAAACCATCTTACTTTTCGCATCCCTTCTTCACCAATAGAAAGAAGTAAGCAAAACAACAGTATATATTTTTGAAGCATGTGGACTAAGTGCTTACTGAATTAATGACCACCCATCATAGCCTTATGAATTAAGGTGACAAAACAGGTGCCTCAGAAGATCTTGAATACGCATCTGGGGTGGGGATTTCTTTTGGCATGTAAAATTTGAATGCCATATAAATTTGTCAGCTACATCTAAGCAGTTCCCCGGGGAAAAAATAGCAGCATTTTTACAAAATTTGCAAAATTGGTATCAGTAGATGAAGAATTTTTGCACCTTTGGCATCTACTGTAGATCTTAGAGAAGTTGGAATCATACCTTGGTCATAGATGCTAATGGTTTTGGTAGGTTCTTCAGTATCCGTAGCAGACAAGCTTCCAGAACTGTATAGAAGTATAGATGAAGATGCTAAGATCATTACCATAAAAACATGATCCTCTCATATTAGATAAACATCTCAAGTGGAATTTGTCATATTGGATTGGCAATATGCAGGTAGCTTTATAAATGGTTTCTCCAAGGAGTGACATTATTTATTTATTTATTTTTTGCTGAATAACTGGGAATTGTATTAAGAAAAGTGGGGGAGGGGGAGACTCTCCCCAAACTCCAAAAAACTAAACTCAAAGACTCATCTCCTCTTCAAGACTACCCACAAACATGGATTCTTTTGTGATTCCACTCTTAGCCAATCTATCTGCACCCACGTTAGCCACTCTAGGGATCCATTTGAATGAGATATTCAAGGAGGATGCCAGGTAAGCCGCTTCTTTAAGCAAATGGGAGAATCTCCATGGGCCATGCCAAAGAGGGACATCATCATGCATTCAACAATCTTAGTTTCTTGGTTTTAGGGTGAGTGTCAGGTACACTAGATCATTGAAGGAAGTTTGGTATGAAACTGCAGTATCCTCTACTTAATGGGATCAGTTTCTTAATTGTCACATATTCCTTACAATATATTAAAAAAAGATGGACCAATCATGTACCCACTCAGATCATGGTTCATATGCCTCAACACTATCTATAACATTTATTTATTTATTCATTTTGATACAGAACTAAGAGAAATTTATGAGAAAAAGAAGAAGAAGAAAAGGACTAGTCCACTTCCAGAGTATGGTAGCATAAAAGAAATCATTCAAAAGGTGGTTACAGTCTAAGTGGGTTATTTGTTATTTATATATTTATGTTTGATAAGTAAAGGGAAATGCATTAAGAAGGGGGAATAAGATCCCCCTTAATATATCAATTTATATGAGACCAAAAATCTAACAACAGGGTAACCCAAAGTACAATCAAGATGATGTAGGATATAAAGGAAATACGGATCAAAGAGATGAAAATAAAAGACATAATAATTTTCTGCAACAAGTAAAGAAAAGAAGGAGAAAGAAGAGGGGAAAAGAGATAAAGAGGGTAGAATGCTCACCTCACATGAGGGGTTGAGAGAGAACCCGCTTCAACACACACGTGTTTTCTTTTCAAATATTCATCTTCAAATGTATTTTATTGCATAGAAATAGGCTTACATCCTAAAATATTTAGAACTTTCTAAAAAAGAAAACATTCTAAAATACATGTAACTTGTTGCCCTAACTTTCCCAAATATAAAACTTCCTAAAAGACACTTTCTAAAATCCTAAACTTGCTAAAACATTGATAACTTGTCGCACAAGTTTTCATAATTCCTAGACTTTCCAAAATATAAAATTTTCTAAAATCTAAACTACTTAAACTTAAGACTTACTAAAAAAAAAAACGATTCCCATTTTTACTGACACCCACTTAGTAATTTGGTCATAACTTTCCTAAATCACCTCGGATTTACACAATCTTGGTCTCGTTAGAAAGGTAACTAAATAACCTATCTAATGACACCAAAATAAAGCCAAAAAGGCAAGTTTTGACATTTAAAAAAGTGGGCTAAACATCGAAAAACGAAATTAGCTTAAAATTCTAAATTAACCTTGAAAATAAAAAGTTCTAAACTACCCTTGGCACTTTTTTTTTGGTACGGCCACGTGAGCCTCATCATCACAGCCGCTTGAAGCGGGACCGGCCTGAGCCGGTCAAAACAGAGGACAGCCCAAGCAGGCGACACCACTTTGCACTGCTCACCCCCCCCCCCCCCCAAGGATTCGACCC
>JAOXJP010232472.1:0-10464 GCA_025762735.1 Platanus orientalis | reverse complement strand
AAGAATGGGTCAATCTTTAAAGTCAATGGACAACGTCTTAAACCCTTCTTAGAGCACTTCACCCCAGAGGAGGAGTCCACCCCTCTAAAAGATCTTGTTTATCAGGATTGATCTCTACTGTTAGAGATCTTCACTACGTAGGTTAGTGTATATTAGTTTAGTTGTTTCTATTTTCTTAGATTCTGCACTTTTTTAGCTTTCCTCATTTTGTTCATAAACAGTAGAATTAATACTTCTATGTGCACTCAAATTTCAGGTGAATTCTAACCTCTCCCTTTTACTAGTTTATATGGATGATATCTTAGTTATAAGAAATGATTCATTGCTTCTAACTAAGTTTTTACAGGCTCTTCACACAACTTTTGACATGAGAAATTTGGGACAGATTAAATATTTTTTGGGGATTGATATTACATAAAATCAAAAAGGTTTGATGTTGCCTCAGTCAACTTATACTAATTCAATATTGAGTAGAGCTGGAATGTTGAATTGCAAATCATGCATGACTCCACTTTCTTCTACAAAGCTGTATGAATGTATTGTGGGATCTTTACAATATTTGACTATAACCAAACCAAATATTAAATTTGCAGTTAATTATGTATGTTTGTTCATACATAAACCAAAGTGGTCTCATTTCCAGGCAGTCAAGAGAATTATGAGATATATAAAGGGTTCTATTGATCATGTATTATGTTATATAGATGGTCCACTTACATTACAGGTCTTCTCTGATGTGGATTGGGCAAGAGATATTATGGATAGACGATTCACAAGTGGGTATTGTATTTTTTTTTGTCACAATCCTATTCTTTGATTTTCTAAGAAGAAATCAACATTCTCCTGATGATCTTCGATTAAAGATGAATATAGATCATTTGCTTCCACTGTAACTAAATTGACATGGTTAAGAATGCTTCTTAATGAGCTACAATTACCTCTTTCTACAATTCCAATCATATGGTGCGATAATCTATCGGCAATTCAACTTGCTTCTAATCCACTATTCCATGCTAGGACCAAACATAGAGAATTGGATTACCCTTTTATTAGAGAGAAAGTATTGCAGCAATAGTTCAAAGTTTACCATGTATTCACAATGGATCAACATGCTAATATTCTAACCAAGTCTATCTTTACAAAAGTTTAATTATTTTCAGTCTAAGTTGATGGTTCTTCCTCCTATCACCTTATGTGGGCTGTTAAGGATAAAACAAAGTTAGTTAAAGACAATCCAGAAATTTAGAAGAAATAGTTAGGAAGTTAGAATCTTGTATCAAGTTGTAATATGTTATATCAGTTGTAATGATACCTAGTTAGTTGTAAAGATTTCATTTATAAATAGAAGGGGAGAGCCTCATTTGAGGTATCATTCAAATGTATCACCTTGCTACTATTCAGATGTTGTTTGCCTCCCAACAACATCTGGTTGTAGGTGGAGATCATCGATCTGTTTGGTAAGATCCTCTGATTTCTCAATGATCTCCTTCAACCCAAATCCCATATGCAAGTCCTTTATCTTTTCAGCATCAGTTGAACAAGAAGAAGAAGCAAGGGAGGGGTTACATTTATTTCCATTGTCCAACTTGGGTTATGCGGAGGTACAATATGTCATTGGCATCGGAAATGAGATCGTTGAAATCATCTAACTACTCCACCACAAGAATGTTATTCCCCTGTTTTTATCAGTTTCAACATCACAAGTCTTATCTTATTGATATCTTCATTAGAAATGCATCAGATTTGAAACTCTAGGATCGGCAATGCCAACTTGTTGAACACTGCTTGAAGAATTCATGACAAAATCTCCACATCCACCCCATCCAATATCTTATTTTCAAAAACACAAAAAAAAAGGATTTGTGTAGTGAAGACTAAAGAAAGAAATGGTCCAAACAACCACAAAGATAGATTTGTGAAGACTAAAGGAATAAGTAGTCTCTACAGTTATTCCCTCGATAGTTCTCTAAGAAAAAGTTTTATTTAGTGTGAAAGGCTGAACGAGTCCTTGTTTTTATTGGACACTTTTCCTTTTGAACATGAATCATCCACATTGAAAGTGATACCTCACTTTGGAATGTATTTGTATGTATCAAATAGGCATTAAACCAAAAAAGAAGACAAAAATCAGAATTCAACCCAAATTTATGATGAAAAATTTAAGGAGCGATGAGATCAAACCAAGGTTTGAACATGAACTATAACACAAAAAAAATTAAACCAAACCCTTGAATTAAGGAACATACTGAAGTCTCAGCTAGAAAGAGATACACTTTGAAGTGCTTTGAAACAGTTGGGACACTGTTTTGAAACAATTAAGACACGGCTTTAGAACCTCAAGAAGTAACAATTGAGTTGCTATGAGATTTCCAAAAAAGCAAGATGAGAAGGAAAAGCGGGGACTGTTAATTTTGAGGAGGGATTAAAACAACAATTAAGTTGAATAGTCCTTAATTATCATTAAAACAACAATGACATCTTAGGGAGTCATTCGCAAAACCAGTCATTCACGAGCTTGCAAGAACTGGCTCATTCGCGAGTAGCTCACTCTTAAATAACTCAAACTAGTTCCATTTTGCGAGCCTGCATTCGCGAGCAGATCACTCGTGAATAGCTTAAACTAGTTCCATTTGCACACTTTTGACTTAGTCATTCGCACACTTTGAACTTAGTCATTCACACACTTTGGACATAGACATTCGTGCACTTTAGACTTTGTCATTCGAGTGCTTTTAGTTTAGTTGCAAATTTCAAGTTATATTTAACCTTAGTGTCTAAACCAGTTCATCTGAAGCTAGAAGGTGTCATTATCATGTTTCTTGAAGGTAGTCGAGGCCTCCCATTATTATACAAGGGATTTTAACCAAAATAACTCTGGGATACAATCTAACACTGGTAGAACCCTTGGCTCTTTACCAACTTGCATAGTTTGACAGAGACAAACAAACATCACAGGTTACTCAAGCCCATATTTCAAGTTAGGTTTTTTTTTCCAAAACTCATTCAATTAATATTTCATCTGTTTTCCCAAAAATTTGGCAACATAATGCCATTACAAGTTCACGTGAATGAACAAGTAATCATCTTAAGAAAATCAAGGTAATCTCTTGCAAACAAAAGCACCAATCTTCAAGAGGAAGCTCATCCATGGTTGCAGGTGAACTCTCATAAGTGAGTGCCAACCATAAAGAGACTCGTTCTTGAACCAAGCTATTAGTCTACAAAGAGATTGGTAGCCAATTCAAAAACATGGAAGCATGCCAAGATTCGGTTGTTGGTGTTTCTCAGTGGAGCAGATGGCGAAGAGAAAATGGAGTTTGGGAGTGGCTCTACAATGACAAGAATGCTAGCTTTTCATCAGGGTTCAACTGTAGTATTCATGGATGGATGTACCTAACTTCCTCCTCTTCCTCTACTCTCTTCATTTTCTCTTCCACTCTCTTCCATTTCTTTGAGTGAAAATATCACTCACAAAACACCATCCTTCTTTTTCATCCTCCACTCTTCTCTCTTCTTCTAGGTGTTTCATGCTCACAAAAGGCCCTTGGTTTCACTTTCATAACCATCTTAAATAGAGAAGGTCTTCAATCACCGACAACCCATACCAACTTCCATTCACTAGTAGGAGAACCTTAGTCGTTGCTCTACTCACAGTCAAACTTATATTGACCACACAGGTCTAAGGTCTAGGTCTGTACATATGTCGAGAAAGCACTTTGCCTTTCGTGGTTTGGGTAGGTTTTAGACCATAGCAGATTTCATAGTTTCATGTGAACATGTAAATATAAATTTGATTTACAAGCTTTTGTAGGTGGTCAACCTCTATAAAAAGGCCAAGCTTATGCTGGTATCAAAGCATAATGAATGAGTGTGTGATTGAAGGAAAAAAATGTGTGAATGATCTATTTTCAAGGCATTCACCACATCTTAAAATATTAAAATATTTCAACAATTCCCCAATTATTTCAAAATTTTAAAAATATGTATTTAATGGGCATTAAGAGAGGTCGTCGCACATAGGTGTAGGTGGCGTTAGCCTTGAACCCACACATTTGTGTAAACAAGTTGTAATCCGTCTAAGACTCAGTGGATTATCCTTGAAACATCCTCATTGATAAACCAACTTGTGACATGCACAGTCCTTCATTAGTGGGGTTTTGCTCAGTTATTAATAGATATATGCTTTAAGGTCTGCGTAATATCCATATCTACTGAAGTGCTCTAGAGATAGCCTCAATCGCATAGGAAGTGACCAGCTTCCACACTCAAAAATGTGAGTTTCAATCGAGGACGTATACTAGTCCCATCCCAAATTTGGGACTATAGATCTCATTAAGAGAACCACCACATTCTCATGCTTCATCATCTGCAAGTAAACATCCGCAAGTAATCAAGCACATGTTCTACAGGTACAACCTTCTATATGAACATCTCATTTCATCTACAAGAAAGACCATTTATAGGCTCACTATAGGAAGGGACACATTCATTAATTGAAATTATGCTTACAAGTGGGTTATATCTAGTTGTTTTTCCATTGAACCATGATGACCAAGTTGGTTTTTCGGTTAAACCTTGGACGGCCAGGTTGGTTTCCCATTGAACCTTGGACAACCAAGTTGTCTTACCATTGAACCTTAGTCAGCCAGGTTGAGTGTTTGCTAGATACACCTTTAAAGGCTTAATAGTCTCACTCTCCTCGACGTGTTAGAGGTTTTAATTCCAGTTCGGCCCTTTGATTCTTGGGTCAGCTATCTCATTGGCCTTACACGTCAAGATTAGCTCACTTAGCCATCCGTGTACAAACACTTTTGTCATGCATGCATTCCCAGTATTGAACTTAGGGTTAATTTATTTCATGGTTTAAGTTAATTTATCACCTAAAAGCTCTTGACATTTAAGTCCTTTAGACTCATGGATGTAGAATTCTACAATTTAGTGTCCATTAGGTACATTAACCTGGAATACTTGACATGTGGATTAGACAGAAATGTCTAGAATTCTCACAGAGTTGGTTATCAGGCATTTGGACTGGAAGTTTCATCACGTGCTTCAAGTATGACACTTGTCATGTTTAACACTTCCCTTCATCAGGTATAACGCTTCAGTTATAGCCTTTTGAGGGTTTTATCTAATTCAATGCGTCCACTAGTTAGCTTCACAATAACCATTATTCTCGATGTCACACCCATGAGAAAATCTTATACTCTGATTCTAATGACTTGGTTAGAAATTCTACTCTTCTAGATTTTCTGGAGCTTCACCTCCTATCCTTGCAAACATGAATTCAGGTGTTGAATTCGTACAACAGATAGTTTTGCTTGGTATTGGATACCAGTAGATCCATTGTAAATGGATTTCATAGTTTATAACACTTTGTGTATATAGAATAGACAGATTTTGCAATCTTGTTCTTTCTACCTGTATCCCTAATGTACCGACTCAATATAACAATGGTCATAAATTTGATACAATCATCATATTCCTCAGGCATGTTACTTTATCTAAGTTTTATGACACACTTTATCCATGGGTCATTAGACTTGATCAAATATTTATGTTATCAGCTCACAGCTGGCATTCTCCTATGATTAGTTTGTAACATATTCACGATTGTCTTCAACTTAGAGCTGGTAAACACAATATCATCAGCTTATGGCTGATATACTTTGGAATGGTTGCCGATACATATAGTGTACATCAGACTTCCTAAGGGTTTTCACTCAGTACATGCTTGAACTAAAGAAATTCCTTCTATCTTTATATACAAGTAAAAACGTAGAGTTACCTCGGTAATTCTCAGTGTCATTCATGTCACTTCATTGACAGAGGATTCTCGATTAGGGAGTTACATCACATGTATCTCTCATTGCTAGACTTAGAGTTAGCATACATGTCTAATCAATGGGTTTTAAGTCCATTGCCAGCGTGAGACTTTTACACAGTTCACAATGCCAGGTGGGGAGCTACACTGATCCTTATAAGGATCTTTATAGTTTCATCCTTTTTATAGCATGATTACATCCAATCAATTGCATGTGGATTTTCTCATCGCACTCCTCATGGGAGAGTTTTTCTCATTCATTCAATTTAGTGTTAGGAAATTTTTTGTCTCTAGACCATCACCATTTAATGGTGATTAACCCCAAGAGCACAGGTGACTGAGCTGATCTTTTAGCCTTTAGTAAACTTGATGATGACCAATTAAGCAATCTTGAGGACACAATTTTTAATTGGTTCATCAGGAGTGAATACACATATTCATCCAAATTGGCTTACCCTTTAGGAGGATCCTCAGCTCTTGTCTCATCAAAAGAAATACAACATCCACTATATTCATCCAAAGAATTACATCATACCACTAACTAGTTGCATGGTGGGTGTTAGGATCTCCCTTTACTAGATAATTTGAATTGTTAGTATCAATTTTGGTTAATTAAATGTCTTGGACTTCTTCCAAGGTAGACATCAACAAAATCTCAGGCACTCTTGGGTTCTTGGATACATGCACAATTACCCCCATTATTTCTAAGCTCTTGATGAATAAAATTCATTTTATACAGTCTTAAGTCTAGAAAAAGAGTAATGATACACAAAATTTGATTTGTACAATTTAAGTCTTATTGTATCTGTATCTCATAATCAATTCATTTATATTATGGAGAAATGCACTTCCAACATTTAATTCATATTTGAATTTTCTCCATTTCCACGTAATAAGCTCACATGGAGTTACACACATATAGTAGGAACTTCATTTGGCATAATGCAGAGAGTAAGATTACACATCTGTAATTTGTTCTGAACTCTTATCATTGCATTTACTATTTGTCAAAATGTGGTATATCTTCCCTATAGCTCCATCCAGAGTGGAGTATTGGAGGTATCACACAATTATGAGTTTATACTAAATTTATAGAGTTCAGAAAACATAATCTCGAATAGATCCAATGATCTTAAAATCAAGTCATGGAAGCTATGTAGTCTTCTGAATGCTAATTGTCAATAAACAATTTATTAATATTTTCATGATCTCAATATTCCCAGATATTGAATATCCTTTATGTCCCAAGTTGTTATGCATCAACTTGACTTACACGGACACGGTAAAACTATAGTCAATGAACACACAAGGTTTGGTCAATGTTCACTTGTCGGATTCAATCGCATTGTTGAATCCGAACATGCTTTAATCGAGCACTTGAGATGATGGTTTCCTGGATGTCAATGACTACTAAGACTTCCTGAAGGTGATCAGTCTTATAAAGATTACTTAGAGTATGATAGTCACAAAGAGAGAATCCTTCTCAATCACGTCTCTTAATTCATCCTAATTATAGAGGTAGAACACATTCATGTCATTTTTACAAATGATGAATCACACAGGTAATGATGATAATTAAATTATCTCGGACCTTGTGCCATAATTTGTCATTCTCTAGGAGAAGATATGCATAAGCTATGAAGAATGACATTCTTCAATCATAGTGCTTGGATTGACCTTTCATCCTCATTACGAGGGTATCACATCACACTCTAGGTGTTCAATGGCTCTTAATTAGTGACATTTGTTGTTTGGAATTACAAGTCCATATTGGGCCTCTTAATGGCATTAACATATGTCTCATTGCAATGAGATAGCACGGTTCAACTATAACATAATGTCACATTAGGTTGCACATCCCAGTTATAGCACATCCACATCGTTTATCAACCTAAGAAGGATATCTCATAGTTCCCTATGGAAACTCATATCCAACTCCTCACTGAGCATACTGTTTTCAAGGTCTCCCTATGGACCTGAATAGTCTTGGTTTTTCCTAAACAAAACCGAATGCACTTGACATGTTCTTTTCTCTCAATTTCACAATTAACAGCTAACTATAGCATAATACATTCTATATTAGTAGTAAGAACATGTCTTACTCACAGTATGATTTATAAGCATTTAAAACACTCGAAGGCATGATGCAATACCCATGTAGTACTGTCAATATGTGGGGATTTACAATTTTGACATGCGAGTGTTAAGACAATTTTTTACAACTGACATTGTTTGATTCATAAGTCAAATAAAATTTGACTTATAGTTACATAGACAAAAGTCTAGATTTCTGTTATTTCCTCACTCTAATCCCTTTTGAACCAACTTAACTCATTAAGAGTTAGACCCGACAGATTTGATTTTTCCACGAGAATGGGACTTACTTTCAAATTGTTAGTTTTGAGGAGGGATTAAAACAACAATTAAGTTGAATAGTCCTTAATTCTTACTAAGACAACAATGACATCTCAGGGAGTCATTCACAAAACTAGTCATTCGTGAGCTTGCACAAACTGGCTCATTCGCGAGCAGCTCACTTGCGAATAGCTCAGACTAGTTGTATTTCGCGAGCTTGCATTCACAAGCAGATCACTTATGAATAGCTCAGACTAGTTCCATTCGCACACTTTGGAATTAGTCATTCGCATGCTTTGGACTTAGTCATTCGTGCGCTTGTAATTTAGTTGTAAATTTCAAGTTGTCTTTAATCTTAATATCTGAACCAGTTCATCTGAAGCTAGAAGGTGTCGTTATCACATTTCTTGAAGGTAGTTGAGGCCTCCCATTATTGTATAAAGGATTTTAGCCAAGCTAGCTCTAGGATACAATCTAGCACAGGTAGAACCCTTGTCTCTCTACGAACTTGCACAATTTGACAGAGATGAACAAACATCACAGGTTACTCAAGCTCATATTTCAAGTCAGGTTTTTTTTTTCTAAAACTCATTTGATTAATATTTCATCTATTTTTCAAAAAATTCGATAGTAGATCACCATTACGAGTTCACGTGAAGGAACAAGTAATTATCTCAAGAAGAACCTGGTAATCTCTCGCAAACGAGAGCACCGATCTTCAAGAAGAAGCTTATCCACGGTCGCATGTGAACTCTCACAAGTGAGAATGCCAATCATGGAAAGACTTGTTCTTAAACCAAGCAATTAGTCTCCCAAAGAGATTGGTAGTCGATTCAAGAACGTGGAAACATGTAGAGATTTGGTTGTTGGTGTTTCTCAGTGAACCAGATGGAGAAGCGAAAATGGAGTTTGGGAGTGGCTCTACAACAGCAAGAACGCGAGATTTTCATAAGAGTTCAACCCTGGTATTCATGGACGAAGGTACCTAACTTCCTCCCCTTCCTCCACTCTCTTCCTTTTCTCTTCTACTCTCTTCCATTTCTCTTAGTGAAAATATCACTCACAAAACACCATCCTTCTTTTTTATCCTCCACTCTTCTCTCTTCTTTTAGGTGTTTCATGCTCACAAAAGGCCCCCAGTTTCACCTTCACAACCTTCTTAAATAGAGAAGGTGTTCGGTCGCCCACAACATATACCAACTTTCATTTGCCAACAAGAGAACCTTAGTCGTTGCTCTACTCATGGTCAAACTCATATTGAACACTTAGGTCTAAGGTCTAGGTTTGTACATATGTCAAGGCCGTAGTTTGCCTTTCACAGTTTGGGTAGGTTTTAGACCATAGCAGATTTCATAGTTTCATGTGAACATGTAAATAGAAATTTGATTTGCAGGCTTTTGCAGGTGGTCAGCCTTAGTAAAAAGGCTAGGCTTATGCTGGTATTGGACAATAATGAATGAGTTGGCGATCGAGGGAAAATGATGTGTGAATGCTCTGTTTTCAAGGCATTCGCCACATCTTAAAATATTAAAATATTTCAATAAGGATGACAAAGAAATAGAGTTAAAGAACAAGGTTGACAGCGAAAGGGCAAGGATGACAAAGAAAGAGCATAGACAAGGATAGGGATGACAAAGAAATAATAGAGACGAGGGAGGAGATACGAGAAAGAGAAAGAATAGAGATGAGGGAGATAGATGGTAGATAGAGATGCGTACTTGAATTGATGATCTTTAGAGATAAGCACGTAGTGATTTTTCTTTAGCAAAACCACAGCTTCTTTTATTGTGGAGACGAGAGACAAATGTTGGACCTATTATGATTTTGGCCCATTTTTTCAATTATGAATCTAAAGAATCAATCTTAACAATCCGAACCAATCAAACTGTGTTTGGCCTAGAATTGATTATGGCCCATTATTAGGGGTGGGCATGGGCCAGGCTCGGGCTGGGCCATGGTAGGCCCAGGCCTAGCCCTATAATTATAGACCAGGCTCGGGCCAAGGTTTGGGCCCATAAAATTTTATTAAACTTAAGCCTGGGCCCTAATTAATTGATCGGGCCTCAGGCCAGGCTTTGGGCTAGCCCATGAATTTAAAAAAAAAAAAATTAATGTTAAAGATGTAGGTTTGAACTCTAGACCTATCCAAGGTTCAAATTTTCAATTTTTATGGATTTTTTGTCATGAGGATTAATGGAAATTTCACTGGAATGTTTCGAAATATTATAAAATTTATGAAAATTTCAATGTGAACTGTTATGAAAATTTCAATCTATGTTGAGCAT
>JAOXJP010232471.1:0-10464 GCA_025762735.1 Platanus orientalis | reverse complement strand
TTTCTTTTCTAAGTTGAGTGACTAATTTTTCTAATGAGGAGCTTTCTTCAAAGAGCTTGTCAAAAGCTTCTTGAAGCTCACTTTCGTATTCACTTTCACTACTTGATTCATTGTTAGAATCATTGGTGAAAGCTACAAATGCACCAACACTTTGTGAATATTCCTCTTCATTGCTAGATGACTCTTCTTCCGAGTCATTAGAGTCGTTGTCCCAAGTGGCTGTCATTGTTTTCTTGTATTTTCCTTTAGATTTTGATTTCTTGTTGCACATTTGGAGGCAAAGTAGCCATGTCCTTTGCATTCATAGCAAATGACTTCATCCTTGGAGACCTCTTTTCTCCTTGATGACTCCTTGGATTTTCTAGTAGGAAATTTTCTTCTAAAGTTTTTGGCATTTTTCTTATAAAATTTCCTAAAGCCTTTTGTGATGAATGCTACTTCATGATTAGAATTTTCATCTGGGTTAGATAGCTCTTCTACTTTGAGAGCTATTTTCTTCTTTTTGGCACTTGGATTAAGTGTCATTTCGAAAGTTTGTAGTGACCCTATAAGTTTTTCCACTATTAAGGTGTCTCTGTGTTTACTTTCGTCCATAGCAATGACCTTAGATCTAAACTTTTCTAGAAGTGATCTAAGTATCTTTCTTACTATGGCTTTCGATTTAAGAGGATCTCCAAGACCCGCCTTAGAGTTCATAAGGTTTTTTACCTTAGTATAGAAGTCGATGAATTGCTCATCTTTTTCCATCCTAAGTTCCTTGAACTTAGTGGTAAGCATTTGAAGTTTTGACTTCTTTACAACACTAGTTCCTTCATGGGTTACTTCTAGTAAATCCCATGCTACCTTAGCCAAGGTGAGTGAGCAAATTCTCCTAAACTCATTTTGACTCATGGCACAAAAAATAGCATTTAAGGCCTTTTAGTTTGTAGTGTGAGTCTTCCTTTGGGTTTTTTCCCACTTACTTTTCGGTGTGGTCGGTCTGTTCCAACCTTGTTGGATTGACATCCACATGGATAGGTCCATGGTTTAAAGAAATGTACTCATATAGATTTTTCAACAAGGATCGTTACTCCCATCAAAGAATGGGGGTTTTGTGGTTAGTAAACTTCTTTTGGATTGACCATTTTTTACTTTAACTCTAGGAATTAGATCTTTCCACTCCGATTATTAGACCAAATAAGAGCAGCCTTGCTCTGATACTAATTAAAAGTTTGGTTTTAATCCTAGAGGGGGTGAATAGGATTTATAAAAACTATTTTTATTAATCCCAAACTTAAAATTTTAATTTCAAATTTTATTGTAGTTATTGGAATTTAAAGCACCGCAAGATATAATTCAAATACTATGATTACAAGTGCAACACAATGAAAAATCTCAATTTTACTCTTTTAATTAATTTAAGTTCCTAGTTAATTACAAATATGAAATATTATATAAAACATGTAATACATGTCATGTAAAGATAGAGAAAAGAGACAATTCACACATAATAAGCAAACACACAACACAATATTTATAATGATTTGGCACTCGGGCCTACATCCACTTTCAAAGCTCATTACCAAGCTGTCAAATTTTATTTAGATTGGGTTACATTTACAATCAAAGTTAAAATTCAAAAACATATCTATTTGCATAAACAAGTTCTATTCCCGATGTCTTCGGTGGGTATGGTCTACACTATCGGTGTCTCCAACAGTAGTATTAAGGTCTACACCTGATGTCTCCGGTGGATGCTAAGGTCTTAAAATATTAAATTAAAATCAATATAAGTTACCTCACAAGGGTTATGTATTACTTGAGATACATGAACGTGGTTGCTCATTTGTTGAGGTCATGTGCAAATGGGTTCTACCAAGCTTTCAAAAGTGTTTCTTTGCTTTTCAAAAATTTTTACAAGTGTTTATTTAGGAGTTTCACCACTATAACAAAAAACACATTTTGTAAGCGTTGTTCAAAGGTGTGTTGCGAAAAGGTGGAGACTTTATGCAGCACTTTTCAAGTGCTGCATAAAATACTATATGTAACGTTTTTAAAATGTTGCATAAAGTACTTTACATGCAACGTTTTAAAAACGCTGTGTAAAGTATTTTTTTTTAATTTACTTCCCTTTATCTCTTCTTAACATTTGACCTGATATTTTTCAGCCTAACAACTACAAAAAATTTCCAAAAGTAAAGCAACTTCCTATGTAGAACATCTATAAGAAGATTAAACATAAAAAATGAAAGATTGTACATTAAGTATAAAAGAATTTGATTCAACTTATAGAACCAATAACACTAAATTGTAAATAACAACAAATTAATGTTAAGGGGTGAAATCTGTAGCCTGTTTGGCAGTCACCTGAAATGTAATCATTTCATTTGAGTTTCCTAAGGCATTTATGGCCATGAGTTGATATTTTTAATGAATTAATTTAAATTTATATTGATTTGTTAACTACAAATAGAAATGAAGTGATTTGAGGTTTTTCTATAAAATGAAATGACTAATGTTGTCAGGCACAAATTGCTGCAAATTTGAATGATTTCATTGCAAAATCATCCCATTGTGGCTACAAAAGTCTGGGTGAAATCTGTAGCCTGTTTGGCAGTCACCTAAAATGTAATCATTTCATTTGAGTTTCCTAAGGCATTTATGGCCATGAGTTAATGATTTTTAATGAACTAATTCAAATTTATATTGATTTGTTAACTATAATTAGAAATGAAGTCATTTTAGATTTTTTTTATAAAATGAAATGACTAATGTTATCAGGCACAAATCTGTGCAAATCTGAATGATTTCATTGCAAAACCATCCTATTATGGCTACAAAAGCCTAGGAAACTTAAATGAAATGATCGCATTATAGGTGGCTGCCAAACACAGAAAACTAAACCCAGCCAAAAATAAATCAAACCAAAAGCACAAAAACGTTTTATTAAGCAACAAAAATCATTCATTACAAAAGAAAAAAAAAACATAATTATTTAAATTTCCAACTCCTAAACAAGTTAAGCACTATACAATATAGAAGAATGATATAAACATCCAGAGTACATACCTATATTCATCAAAATATCCACCAAGTCATTCAATCCCAAAATCCTCCCTGAATACAATCTGCCAAAGGTTTAGGTCTAAAGTAGAAGTTTAGACAGCATGTCACCCTAGTGAATTCAAGCTTGTTTTGGGGAAGAGGCCCACTTTTCTTCATCATACGCAAAGTCCTTTCCAACTAGCTTTGTGTCATAAATCTCGTGAATTCTATCAATCACTCTTTGTCCCTGATGATCCTTCTAGTCAAGACATAAAGTCAGCAGCTATGTGTTATTGTAGGTCTAAATCAAATGGGATAATTCATTGATGGTTCAAGGATCATATTCTATTTGTTTTTTCTTCAATGCCTTGTTCCTATCTCAATTAACCTAATTTATCATAAATATTTTTTAACCAAACTTAAAAAAGAGCGAACATTCATAGACATAAATACATGAGCAATGATATATACACCTTTCATCACTTCATGTGAAACACGTCTCAGTTGACAAAAATAAATCCATCACAGCTGAATTACAATTAGAGCAATACATTGAAAATTACCAGATTTATTGCATAATGCATACTATCTCAAGCTCTGACAAAGGCAATTGTTATACATGAGTTCTAGTACAAGGGATAATGATTTACCACATTAATAAATAAATTGCTTGCCTCTAAATTTCTTCAGTATTAAGGTTGGTTGAGGCTATACATTTCATCAAATTAAACCAATCAGCTATTGTTAGGGATCTCTTGTGCTTTTTGTTGGCACATATAGAAATAATGAAATAGTAGGATCTTCACGGAAGTAGTCATTCCTTGACAAAGGTTAGCGCCTTTATTGGGTCACTCCTGATTGATCAGGCATACATAGTAAAAGTGATGGAACGGACCAATGAGGTAAAATTTCGGATTAGTTGGATGGCCACCTTGGTCGCAGACAATTTCAATGCGTAACTTCTTAAGATCCAGATAATTTTGGAAATTGAATACAAAGGTTATATCGTTGGGTGTACAGTACCTGTTCACCTTGCTCGGCATAGAAGCTAGTAGTTTCTAGAACAATACCAACTTCATAATCAGAAGCAGCACTCTCCACAAACTCAGCACCAGTGTAAATAGCTTTTATCAATGTGATCGAAAATCAAATGTTAGTAGCACTTAATATAAGAAAGCAGAAAAAACTATTTTAATTGACCACAAGATAAGAGTTCTTCCATTTACTCCTCTCCTCTCCACCCTCAACCAAAACCCCAAGTGCAAAAGTAACAACTTTAATAATCACAACAATGATGATTATCCTACATAAAGAAAAATAAAACTTAATTTAAAATATAGGGAGGTTTCTCTCAAGTCTCAACTAGGTTAGCATTGTTCTTTAATCTCCTATCCTTGTTTAAACTGAGATGGTTATCACTATTATGGTATAGAAAACTACAGATAAAAGACTGAGAGAGACTTCAAAACCAAAAAATCATGCCTTGATTCGTGGTATGATGTGAGTTAGAACTATTAAAAAGGGAAAAAAAATTTGCCACAGAACTAACTTATGACCAAGACCACCCTACCAAGTCTAAGAAGACAATATATCAAGAAACTAAGTTTCACAAATCAGTGAAATTATTCAAAGAAGAAAGTACATTATATATATCCAATAATAAGCACGAAATGCATGAAGCATCATTTCACAGTGGGAGCAAACTCAAAAAAGATTCACACAGAAATATCAAATGTTGAGACAGAGAGAGAGTTTACCTCTAAGTCACAAAATAAGAGAAAAAATAAGAACATGTTGGAATAAGAAATGCACTTGCCTACCCGCTCAATCTGTTTCCTTGAACATCCTTAGCAGCCTTCTTAAATTGCTCAATTCCCTGTAGACAGGTCAATCTAATTAGTCCTTGTAATTCTTAAAGTACGAAGGTAAAGGCCCAACACACACATACAATTTTAACACTTCAAAGTGTTTGGCTCTGATATGACACCCATCTTGAAGTGTCTAGCTAACATAATTCAAAATGGGAGCCAGCATTAAGAACTACATAAAAGCATGAAAAGTAGAGGAATTTGAACAGATGAAGATATTTTAAGATCACTGAAGTTATTTCATAAAACAAAAAACAAAAAAAAAAGATATTGAAAACGAGTGACCCTGATATTTTATGTTTTAACAACATTTTTTTATGTGTTTGGGATTTGGCGATGAATTCATAGTTGCTTCTAGCCATCATCAAGGTTGTTAGTCTCTTAAGGAGAATACAGAATTAAGTGGATCTGGTCCAATTAAATACCTGGTCCATTTAGAAGCATCCCATTATAATTGGATGCTACATGCACCTACTTCAGCTAGATATTTCAATGTTAAATTAATATATATATATATAATCGATGGTTATAAATTAATAGATATGGTTTGATATTTTGATAAGTGAGAAGTTATTTGTGTAATTAGGTATCCAGATTCGTATAAGATATATTGATAAATAAACTAATATGAATATGGATATTGTCTTTAAAAAAAATCAAATATTTAAATGAAAAATCAATAAGTTCATTGCTTTTATGCAATGGTAGCAGCTTAGGCTGTCCAACGGGAAAACATGGTTCAAGCCCAATGAACAGTCATTTTTGTGTAAACAAACATAAGTTCAAGACTTTAAATGCACAGTTGTATGCATACAACACAAGAATGAGGTGGTAGATAAACACATATGAAAAGAGAATAAGGAATAAGAAGTGATTACCTACACTAGGAGTCACTGATGGTCTGACTGAATGAACTCATATGGCCAGACAACTGGTTGTCTATTAAGAAAAACCAGATCAAGAGTCCTAGAATCCTGATAGAGTTGAATGTCATTAACAAAGATAATCTCGATCCATACCTTTCATGCCTTGGGTCCAAGAACCTTATCGTTCACCACTTCATCAGGATCCTTCCCTGCCACTTCACCTCTCACAACAATCTTGCCTTTCTCATCCCAATTTAATAATAAGCACCTCTCATTGATGCCGATATTAGGCTGAAAATATCATAAAAATAGATAGAGTTAGTTAGCTTTAGGTTTATATTTAAAATATATATATATATAGAATTGGACGTAAACTATTCAAATTTACCTCACGACAAGCTGAACTAGAACCCGCATGCATGTTCATGTTAGGACCTAGTCTCTGGTACCACCTACTTTCCATCTAAACTCTCATCGCCTCCACCACATCTCTTAGGGTCTTAAGTTGTTCCTCTATATGCATTTCCCTTTAACTCTTGTGGTAAGCAGCCTTCAAACTAGAGGGTGTAACCCCCAACCCACATCCTCATACTCTCCCTTATCGCTCAGGACCGAGTGCCCGTGATGCTGCATCATCTAGCAAGGAGCTAAATGAAGTCCCAGTCGATAGTACAAATGCCTCCTGCATCCTTTCCTGCGATGATGAAAAAATAAAAAAAAACATGTTTTAATAATGAAATATATATCTATGCATAAATTAATAGTGTTTTGAACATTTATTACTATGACCAGTCTAGCGGTCTTGTCAATAGGTGTCTCATTCTTCTTCCTATGACCTGTAATCCATACATCGGCCCTAGATACTTGGGAGCCAATCTCGTAGACCTGTAAGATAGATTTTAAGGAGAAAGACAATAGTTAATTAGTAAATATATTATTAAACAATATGATGATAGTAATTGAAAAATAAAAAATTATTATATCGACTTAAGTAAATCACTTACTAGCTGGTCCCCCAAGCGTGCATATCCCTTTCTGCCTGTGCTGTGCATCATGGTCTGCTGTGCACGAAAGGCTTTATTCCTACCACTGACACTCTATGAAAAATAATAAATAAAATTAATTAAAAACAATGCATTTGTATTTATAAAAAAATAGAATTATTAAGTAAATTTTTACCTGAAAGTCGTTAGACCCACGTGATCTGACGAACTCCTCCCACTGAGAAGGAGTAGTAGAGTGCAGCCACAGACTAGCTACCACCTCCTTGGGGTCAACACCATCGGTGGCCTCTTTGATTTTTTTATAAATTCGTGCTTTGTGGGTCTGATACTGTTTCCCCATTATTGACATCAAATAAACTTTCTTACTCTCATCCAGAACCCATTTTCGCTACACATATTTAAGAATAGATTAGATGCTAGTAAAAATCAAAAGAAAAGATATATGAGATAAAAAAAACACGTATATATATTTTATACCTCAACATAGTCCCATATGTCGTCCTTTAGATGCTGCGGGACGTGGGACCAGGTATCCGCAATCAAGGGGATCCTCTCTCGTACGAGGACCCCTAATTGGGAGGATAATCTGTCGGAGTTCTCCCCTACTACTTGGCGCACATCATTCCATTACAATGGAATGCGCTGCAGTGAGGGACTGTCATCAACTATAAGTCTCGTGGGGCCCCTCTTCTTCTTGCCTTTCTGGGGAGGGGCCTCACCAGACTCCCTTAGGGCCCCTGATCTAGGTGTGAGCACAAATCCTGAGGATGATGAAATATGCACCCCCTCACTGCCCGTCCTAGAGAAGTAGCATAGATAGCTTACTCCTTTGTCCTAATCCTCTTCTCTCCTTGATGAGAGCTCTGTAAAGTACATGAAATAGACAAAACACATGCATTAAATGGTTAGAAAATAAATAATTTAAATAAATATAAAAATAACTGTCAATATAAATACTCACCTCGCCAGAAAGACATCGATGTGGATCCATCACAATGCGAAGAAAGCTACACGAGTGATAATACCTAAATAATTAAGAATAAAATTAAAAATTTAGCACATTATAATAGACATTAATGATAAGCATCCACTCATAAGAACTACATAAAGAGAACATCTAATGCATGACATTATTGATAAGCAATTAAACATTTTAAAGAAAAAATTTAATTTTTGCAAATGTTTATCTAATGAAGGAAAACAAAACATTAACAAACATACCAAGAATGAGACCTTTTATGTGGATGACACTTCTACACCCTCGTAATCTGTCCTTAAATAAGCATGGTCATCATCGTCATCATCACTACGACTCAAGTTAACTCTAAATGCATCTGATGTGGTTGAAGGTACATAAGCAGCCTCATCATACGACTCTAGGTCATGGAAACCTCTCGGTGGTGCCTTTAGTACAGCATACCAATTAAACGTCTCACTCTCCTTAGAGTAAAACACTTGCTTGGCTTGTGATGCCCGAATGAAGGGATCTTTCTCGAATTGGCTTTATTCTTGGTGGAGGTTCACAAGGGTAAATCCATCATCTACTTTTACACCTATCCCAATCTTAGCCCAATCGCATTTAAATATAGGGATTCGAAACATGCAGTAGTCTAATAAGATGATGTCTTTTGTGACACCAAAGTAAGAGACCCTACCAACTACTTGGCTAGTATCCCTTGCACTTGATCGGTAGACAGTATCCGCATTAAGTGTAACACCACTGTTTTGTGTTGACTTCTCAACATCTCGTGTATGGAATCGATGTCCATTAATGATGTAGCCCGTATATGACATTGCTTGCGGTCTGGGCCCTTGTGAAAGTCATTTTAATGAATTTGCCATGTTGTCCCTACTCGAACGGATCTTCTTTGCAAGCCATTGTGGGAAAGTCTCCATATGTTTATTCAATAACAGAGTTTCATTTCTTTCGAGACGCTAGTCTGAACGCTTAAGGTCCTTTATATGCATTCTGGAAAGATAATTTGTTATTAAGTTTATGAGATGAATAACCAGACGGTGAAAACAAAAAAGGGACTTTACTCTAAAAAAGGTTGGACCTCGACACTATTAAACAACACCAGATGATGAGCAATCTCTAACAAGTCATCGGGTATCGTAATTGGTTTCCCACTTGATATTGGATGTCCTTCAAGGATTGTTTCACTTACAAAGTCTTTATTGCGTCCATGTTGTGCACCAATTTCGGCTGCTTGTTTTATATACCCACTGCAGAAATGCACACATTCTTCGGTAAGGTAGCAGTCAACTATGCAACCCTCGGGATGTGCACGATTCTTGACGTAACCCTTGAGTATCTTCATGAATCTGATGGATTATGAAATCAATTAAATAAACAATATGAAAGCCTAAAAATATTGTCAAACATGTCAATTAGGTAGTGTCTCACCTCTTAGAAGGGTACATCTAACAGTATTGCACTGGGCCACATAGATGAGCTTCCCGTTCTAGGTGGATAGGCAGGTGAACCATGATGTCGAAGAAAGAAGATGGAAAAAAACCTTTCAAACATGCGCATAGTCTTAGCAATGTCAGAATCAAGTTGCTCTATTGCATTTCTATTTACAACCCATTGGCACAAATCATGAAAAAATACACACGGTCGATTTATTGCGTTTCTTGGTTCAGCAGGTAGAAGTCCCCTAAGTGCTACTAGCGACAATTATTGCATTAGGACGTGACAATTGTGAGACTTCAAACCCAATATTTTGTAATCTTCCATTGATATGTAATTCCTGATGTTGGAGCTGTAACCATCTGGTAACTTCAAATTATGTAGTCTAGAATAAAGAACCTACTTCTCGATCCTTGATAGTGTATGGGGCGCTGCAGGCAGATAAAATTTGTCCCCTTTCTCAATTGGATGCAAACCAGACCTGATGACCATGTCTTCTAAGTCTTTATGAGAGTTCAGCCCATCATTTGATTTTCCTTTGACATCCAATAATGTGCTTAGAATGCTCTCGCAAACATTCTTTTCAATGTGCATTACATCCAAGTTATGTTGCACGGGTAATGCTTACCAGTATGGTAAGTTAAAAAAGATTGACTTTTTCTTCCATGGTTGGGTAGCATCTGTATTTTTCTTCTTACACTTCTTATGACCCTTTCCCCAATCATTCTTGACATTCTTGATTGCGTTTAAAACTTCAAGACCAGTCATTCTTTTCGATCCTCTTCGACTTTCATGGCTACAATCGAACCAATTTTTTTGTCCAAAACGGGTGGTTTAATGGAAGAAATCTCCTATTGCCTGTGTATGCAAACTTTCTAATAAATTTCAACCACCTTGTACATGTGTCAGTACCACATACAAGGCATGCAACTTTTCCCTTCATGCTATAGCTGGAAAGGTTTCCATATGCTGGGAAATCATTCACTGTCCACATTAAAATGACTCTTAGACTGAATGTGGAGTTAATGAATGCATCGTAAGTCTCAACGCCATTATCCCATAATTCTTTCAAATCATCTACGAGTGGCTCCAAGTACACATCCATGTCATTCCCCAGTTACTTCGGCCCTGGGATTAATAATGTCAACATCAAATGCTCATTCGTCATACACAACCATGGGGGCAAGTTGTATGTAACCAAAATAACTGGCTAACAACTATATCTAGTGCTAAGATCCGAAAATGGGTTGAACCCATCAGCTGCAAGGCCAAGCCTAATGTTCCGTGCT
>JAOXJP010232470.1:0-10464 GCA_025762735.1 Platanus orientalis | reverse complement strand
CTGCACCCTGTCAGGAGGAGGTCACATCAGCACCGACAAGTGATTTTCACTTTTTCGGGGGTGCATTTCACTTGTCGGCGCTGATGTGCCCTCCCCTTGACAGGGTGCAGAGAAGAGCAGAGGATAAGAGGAGTGGGTACAATCCACTCTCATGTAGGGCAGCCTAGTGGCTTTTATATTCTACTGATATGGAACCAAAATTGTGTAGCGGAAACAAGGGCAGAATTAAAACAACCAAGAATAGACTATAAGCACAACCAAATAATGTGAATTTAGAATAAGGGTAGGGAAAGAAATAGGGAATTAAACTAGAAGACATAAGAGAGAATAGACAAAAGGAGGGGAGAAATAGTAGAGAAAGGGGACTGTATAGGTTTCTGGAAAACTTGGGCAGATTAATAAAATTACCAAAATACCCTTCAGACTGTCAGAATTTTATGAAAATTTACAGGTGATTAGATATGTCTAGAGGTGATCTCCATACAAAATTTCAAGTAATTTCTGATAATTAAAAGTATATAAAACCTATGAAGGAACAGTTCTGCAGCATACTTTTATAAGAAAACTTAAAACAGGGGATAGTTTCTATATCAGAAACTTGGTAGAATCAAGGGGGATCTAAGAGGAGTTTAAAGGAAAGATAGGGAATAGAATGGGGAAGAAAATGCTAAAAACAAGAAGAGAACAATAGGGTTTTAGAAAGGGAAGATTTCTGATATATGGTTACCCAAAAATTCTGTTAACGTATAATGGGACCCAAGAATAGAGCTCAAATAGCAAAGAATTCTTAAAAGGGTTCCACAGATTTAAAAAAGGATTAAAATAAGGGAGAAAACCTGATGAAACAAAGTTGGAAATACCTTCAATTGCTGTGTATGATTTGGATTCTTAAAGAGTCCAGAAAACCCAGTCGTGGATGATGATGTACTCACGATTTCTATGAGTTCCAGCTCTTGAATCTTCTGGCATAGAGGATATTTAGCAGAGAATAAGATAGAAGTAGAAGGAAGGAATCAATAAGCTAAGATAGGGAGCAAGAAGAAGAATAAGAGATAGAGGAAGAGAGACAAGATGAGCGGAAGAAGAGGAGAAGAAGAAGTATAGGGATAAACCCTAGCTCAATCCACATGGCTACACCATGGGAAAGGGGGGATAGAAGGGATAAACCCAACAAACCAAACTTCAATTCGTTCAGTAACTCATCTCTACTGCTTTAAAAATCGTGGGGTGCCTTTAATAGGCTTACAAACCCAAAAATTTAGACACAACCTAAAATGGAAACTTCTAAATCCTAGGAGACTTGCTAACTAAACTTTCTTAAACTAAAAATGCTAAAAATCATAGTTGCAAGGAAGCATGGTATAAGGTGTAAAACTTGCTTCCCAAGAAGCTTATTTGGGAAGCTAATTCCAAACCGCTTCTCCAAGTAATGGAAAACGTGCTTCCTACATGTGGGAAACACGCTTCCTACATTTGAGAAGTGCAATGAAGCGATTGGGGAAGCAAGCGGAAGCTATTTAGGGAAACAAATGGAAGACTTTCGAGAAGCAAGTAGAAACGACTAGAGAATCGATTAGGATCAATTGGGAAGCAATCCAAGAAACAAGATTGCATTTTATTTAATGTAAATCCTATATTGTTGGGGCATTGAATAAAATATTCTCTATGATATTTAGTAATGATTTAGAAAAAAAAAGGTTTATATTCTTTTATTCCAATCCAATAAAAAAGATTCAAATCCAATGGCTTTTATGCAAGGTATTTTATAATATGCCATTAAGATGTTAGTTTTCTACATTTTTTTTTTTTTTTTGTATGTATGGTAATATCTAAGGTCTAGCTTACAATACTAATAACAAATGGTTTGCATATTGATTTTTATGTCATGATTCTTTGTTACTTATATAGTATAAATTTTAGACTTTTTAGTACTTCATTACATTTACTCACTTTATTGTATTGTAGTTGAAATTGTTGATTATAACTTATTGTTATTTACTTCTTATTACCTATTAGTAATCAATTCTTGTAGTGACCTAGACCATGTTAGATGAATTAAAATGAGGATCAAAGAGTCTTAGTAAAAGACAAAGATATTAAAGAAAGGTGGATGAGCTATTTTCTAAAATTATTAAATGAGGATCATGTAGGGAATGTCGGTTTAGGAATCGGTAGAGTAGAGGAGATTACAGATCATAGATATCTTCGTAGGATTAGAGTGACATAAGTTATAGAGGCTTTGAAGAGGATGAAGATAGGAAAGGCACTAGGACCAAATGGTATCTCAATTGAGGTTTGGAAATGTATGGGAGACGATAGTTTATCATGGCTAACTAAACTTTTTAACAAGATCATTACAACTAAAAAATGCCAGATGAGTGGAGGAAAAGTATTATGGTCCCTATATACAAGGACAATGGGGATATTCAAAATTGCATTAATTATCATGGGATCAAGCTTATGAGCCATACAATGAAACTATGGGAGAGAGATTAAACATCGACTAAGATGTGAAACTAGAGTGTCTGGAAATCAATTTGGATTTATGCTTGGGAGATCAACAACTAAAGCTATTTTTCTGCTTCGGCGATTGATGGAAAAGTATAAAGAAAAGAAGAAAGATCTTGACATGGTCTTTATTGACCTAGAGAAGGCATATGATAATCATTTGGTGGGTTTTGGATAAAAAAGGATTCCAAGTAGATATATTGATATAATTAAGGATATGTATAATGGAGCAAGAATTAGTGTTAGGACAACCGGGGGAGAGACAAGCGAGTTTGCGATCACAGTGGGCTTGCACCAATGGTTAGCATCGAATCCGTACCTTTTTGCCTTCGTTATGGATGAGTTGACTAGGCGTATATAAGAGGAAGTGCTATGGTGTAATGCCAAGTTAGAACTATGGAGGGATGCTTTAGAATCAAATGGCTTTAGGATAAGCTGGATTAAAACATAATATATGGAATGCAAGTTTAGCCAAAATAGGAGTAGAAATGAGGGAGTAGTTAGAATTAATAACCAAGAAATACCTTAGAGTGACCATTTTTCGTTATCTTGGTTCAATCATGCACAAAGAGGGAGATATTGTAGATGTTGTTCATAGAATTAGGGCTGGCTGGTTGAAGTAGAGAGGTGCTTCTAGAGTGTTGTGTGATAAACAAATGCCTCTAAAATTAAAGGAAAAATTTTATAAGACAGCTATAGGACCAACCATGCTTTATGGAGCAGAATGTTGGGCTGCCAACAAACAACACGTACATAAAATGAGTGTGGATGAAATGAGGATGTTGAGATGGATGAGTGGCAAGACTAGAAAGGATAAAATTAGGAGTGAACCCATTCGTGGGAGTTTAGGAGTAGCACCAATAGGTGATAAAATGATGGAAAGTCGATTGAGATGGTTTGGGCATGTGCAATGAAGACCAATGATTGCACCAGTGAGGCGGAGTGAGACAATAAAAGTTGAAGGTGCTAGAAGAACTAGAGGAAAACCAAAATTGACCTGGGTGGAGGTACTAAAGAGGGACATGGCAACTTGTAATTTACCAGCAGATATGGCCCTAAATAGAGCGGAATGGCGGAACAGGATTCGTGTAACCGACCCCAAATAGTTGGGATAAGGCTCTTTGTTGTTGTTGTTGTTATAATTACATAAGGACTCTAGCATAAACTCAAACATAAATAAATGATAAGACTAAAGATAATCTTAACTTAAAATCCCATAAAATACTAATTAAATTAGTTTCAAGATGTTCTATACGTCCCCCATTTGGCTACCACAAGGATCACATGTGTGGGTCCCATCCACATGTTGCGTGGGCCTTACTTCAGCTTGGATGTTCGCATCAAGCATTGGAGCGTTAAAGAGACTAAACAAGCTTATAGTTGGAAAATTATTAGATTGTGCATGCCACAGGTCCTGGCATTGGTTTTCATAGGATGGCTTGCTAAAGAATTTGGCTGTCAATGCTTGTAGGTGTGAACCCATAACAGACAGAGGGCATGTTTTCAGGTATGTAACACCTATAGAAGCTGAAAGGGTGTAAGGGGTGGGGTGTGCTTTGAAGAACGAGATGGTGAGCAAAGGACCTTTATTTGAGTTTAGAAGGGAGAGAGACTATAGTGGGATACGATATGCCCTCTTGGATATGGATCACAAGTGTTGAAGGTTAAGGAAAGCTTATTGCATGAATGTAACATGATGAAAATTTAGATAAGATTAGTCACAAGGTGAAGACATTGATTGATGAAGTTTTTATTGACACCCTATAACTATAAGCACAAAAAGTGGCCTTATGATTCTGGATAGTGCTACAAACACAGGAAATTTGATAGTGGAGGGCCCAAGGCCTAAAGTCTATAGTCGCACAATCAAGAAGCCGGCACTGATTCATCCAAATCCCACAATCAAGCCCAGGCTTGATTCCTTTCTTTTTAACAAGCAAAGTTATTTTCTTTGTTGGTATGCTATCATCTTTTGGATTTATATATCTATTTTTCTTTGCACTAGGTTGACTTTTTAGCAAGATTCTGTATGAATCCTTTTCACATCTTGAAGAATGAAATCTACGAAAGTTGTTCTTTTATTGCTGCAAGACAAAGATACAACTCCTATTAGGGGTTGATGTGATACCACCCTCTTGAAGTAAGTAAATGAGGGTGCACTCCAGTCCCTTGACCAGTGGTTAGGCTCTACTCTTATATACCTCCTTTGATTTCCATTCATAAACTTGTTACACCCGTTATCCATTAATGTCTTATTAAACCTTGCCCACATACTGTTCTTAATACCTTGCTAATTTTACAATCACAAATCACACCTAACTTAACCACAAAACAATGCTAAAGTTTCCCATAGTTTTTTGAAGGAGGAAAAAAGATGAGAAAGAATGAACTCTGCTAACAGAGAAGTAACCTTGCTTCCATTTGGTTAAATTCTAAGACACATAAAGGGACTTTGAAACAATCTTCTTGTTGGAATAAATTTTTGAGAGTTGAATTGCACATATACCAAATAATGTATAAACCCATATTCAGTAACATTTTCTTGATGTCTTGTTGGTAGAGTGGTGAATCCATTTTAGTGGCTATGGAAATTATAACTCGAATTGAATTCAACATGGCAATTGGAGAGAAGGTTTCAAAGTAATTGACCCCATAGGTGTGAGCATAGCCCTTGGCAAATGGCAACTAGATGTGCCTTATAATGGTCAACATATTCGTCATGCAAATATTTCAGATGTAGATGGTTAATTTAGTAAGCTTGGTGTGTGTAGTGTTAGGGTTCAGCAAGAATGAACAAGAGGAAGAGGAATGGGGAAAACGTATTAGGTAGAGTAGAACACTCTCTTTTATTAGATGTGGGAGCATACATTGTATGATATAGTATAGTATATGCATACCATACCAAACTTTAAACATTAAAGTAGAAATTGTTACAATAATACCATGCTCTCATATGTACATGTATTCCAACACTTTCCCTCAAGCTATAGAATGGATAATTGAATAAAAGTGAACTGTATACTGTGAAGCCCTTTGGTGAAGACATTTGTAAACTGATCTTAGTCTTCTGACACAGAACAATCTCTAAGATGGGCTGTTTACTGGTAGATTTAACGAAAGAAGTAGAAGACTAAGAAAAGGAGATGTGAAAGAAGGTTATGTCGTGGAGGAGAAGGGAGAGAAGAGGGAAAATATTAGGAGAAAGAAGAGGAGAATACATTGGGATTAGCAAGGAGAGAGAAAAAGACATTGAGGGGAGGAGTCGTTAGACTCAACTCACGCCAAGGAAAGAGAAATAGAGGGGCCCACGGCTACACACCAATATTATAAAATTCTTTAATTCATCATTCACCACTTTATGCAAACATAGATGACCTTTAAATAGGCTTACAAATTGTAATAAAATCAAATCCTAGTCTAAAATAAATCCCTAAATTTTAGGACATTTATTTGACTACTTTCCTACTGATGCAAGACAATCAAGATGATACCAAAATTGATGTATAATGATAGCCAAGAATACCAATAAAACCCAAAGTGATGTAGCGGAAACAAGAAAAGAGAAAAAGAAAAGATAAAGACCTAATTTGAAGCTTTTCCAAACCTAAAGCGGGGGATCTTGGCCTCCACCAAGTTTGAATAAACCTAAGGAATCCACTTTTAGGGAAAACCACTCCTAGTTTTAGACTTCATAAAGGAAACACATTAGCCAAAAGCTAGAAAGCAAGAAAATTCTATATTCATCAATTTCATTTATTGTAAAATTATGAGGAGGGGTTGCCTTTAAATAGGCTTACAACCTCAAACAATTAAAAACTTTATTAAAATTGGAAACTTCTTAAAATCCTAAACTTGCTAGCCAAGTTTTCTAAAACATAAAACTAAAAACTTTACTTTCCTAAAATTAAAACTTAAAACTTTATAAAAAATACTATTCCTGTTTTTACTGACACCCCCTTAGTAATTTGGTCATAACTTTCCCAAATCACATCGGATTTGTACAATCTTGGTCTCGTTAAAAAGGTAACTGAATAATCTATCTAATGACACCAAAATCAAGCTAAAAGGACAAGTTTGACTATTTGAAAAAGTGGATTAAATTTAAAAAACGGGATTACTCTAAAAAAAAAAAACCCAACATCTTAGCACTATTGACCTTATTACATGGTCACATAAAATTAAATGTTACCCCCCATATAAGACCCTTATTAAACCATATAACATTGCATTTTTCATAAATCGCTCGACCCCACCAAAGCCAAGTCTTGGCCCCACCTTGCTTCCATGTCCTCATCACCTACTCTAATAAACTTTTAAAACACAAAAGATTCGTACTAAAGGTGGACTCTTTGGGTTACCATACTTCTTGGCTTGCTGGCTAAGTAAATGGGACCCACTAAGGTTCACAATATTTTACAAATTCTTCTAAAGAAAGGGGTTGACGAATTTGGTTGGAATGGGCCACGGGATTCCAAAAATCCTCCAAATCTTTGGAGACTAAGGGGCTATCGTCCAGCTGTGTAATGGGACCCACTTTGACTCTTAGTCTTAATACCAGCCAAATTTTTTATGTTGTACAATCTGCACTTTTGCACCAAATAAAATTCCTAAAATAACAAATAACCCCCTAAGGCTTTTAGCCTTATTACATAAACCCTTGCCCCACTAAAATCAAACTAAAGCACTCTAAACTTAAACAAAAACATCTTTAAAACTATTATAAAAATTCCTAGGGTCTTCCAATAGGTTAAATCCGCATCATTCTTGAAACGAACCCTCTAGTGTGGTGGAACGTACTACAACCTCTTGGCGTTAGCTTCATCATTCTCCTGTGTTAGGGAAAATTAGTCATCGAATTTGAAATGGGCCACCACTTATCATGGTTGATTGTTGATGATAGTTTTAGAGCACGAAGTAAAGGTGGTAGATGTGGCGGAGGGCTTAAGATAGATGACTTTTTGAACGAACTAGATTTTCGTCGTCTTCGCGTCTTGCTTTGTGTTTTTGACTTGGGTCTCTCCTGGGTCTTGGTGCGAACTTGAATTGTCTCAATTTGTGACATGATTTGATGATGAAGGATGGATAGGAATGGTTCAGACGAATCTTCCCATTCATGTCAATTTTGATGCTCAAAATTGGAGTCGGCATGTGTGACTTAGAGATTGATAAAGCATTGAAAAGGCCCAAACTAGTCAATCATATCTGTTCCAAGGAAGCCTTCATGTTATCCATACTTGACTTAACTGAATTCATAGTTTGATTTATGTGATGTAAATCCTGATTTATGTCTTTCAAGGTGTTGCAATTTCGAGCAATTTGAGAGGCGATAGAGGCTTTGGTAGGAACTGTATTTCCCGGGACTCAACTAGATTGAACTAGCTGGCAAAAAACCAAAAGCTCTAATACTTATTTGACACAAAACAATCTCTAAGATATGTTGTTTATTAGTAGCTTTAATGAAAGAATAGCAGAAGACTAAGTAAGAGAAGGAGATGTGAAAGAAGGTTATGTCGTGGAGGAGAAGAGAGAGAAAAGAGGGAAAATCTTAGGAGAAAGAAGAGGAGAATACGTTGGGACTAGAGAGGAGAGAGAAAAAGAGATGGAGGGCAAGAGTCGTTAGACTCAACTCATGCTAAGGAAAGAGAAATAGAGAGGGGCCCACGGCCACACATCAATATCACAAAATTCTTTAATTTATCATTCACCACTTTATTCAAATGTAGGTGGCCATTTGATGTAGCATGTATGTAAGTTAGTGTGTGTGTGCACAGGAGATAGGAGTAAAATTGATAAAGTAACAATGAAAGATAAACAAGATTCCTACTTGCAAGTCCACATGCTAATTCAAGTGATTTTTTAAATTAAATTCGTTATGCATGATAAGAGTTAAAGCCTACAAAGTAATAAACAAAATTGCACCTAATTAATATGAGAAGAATATTAACTAATCTAAAGATCTAAAAATTGTTAAGTTGCTGTCCCTAAATCTGATGGTATAAATTTGGACACAAGGTGACCAATTTAAAGTGATGATGAATGAAACAAGCAAGGAATACCAAGTAGTTGTAGGGAACACTAAGACTGTATTTAGGTATGACTAAGGTCAATGAAACATGGCCAAAGAATGATAGTATGCTTAGAAAATTAGTTATCAGCCCTGCAGCTTATGCCCCTTTAAGTCACGAAGTCACACTAGTGAAAGAATTAAAAAAAAAGATGGCCAAAATGAGTAAACTGATCCCGATTTTTGTAGTAGCTCCCTTTATTAGGTCTTGTAAGATACAACCAAACATTAGTTTAAGCCCAAATCACGAAATCTGTGGTAATTATTGAGGACCGAAAATTTTACTCTGTTTTGAGTAGTACCGCCAGCCAAGAAATAAAAGGAACTGGTTTTTCTTGTAGGCTGAAGCTTTCGGGCAGATGATGGAACCCCTGTGGTCGCCCAAGGGTAGTTACAACCTTGTATAAATATCTCTAGAGGAAATTGTAGTATGTGTGAGATATAAGAGATCTCCTGGGATCATCCAGATTCAACCAACCACGACTAGGTTTCCAAAAATCTCCTTAAACTCATAAAAAATCAGGTATATGATTTGTTTTCTAGCATAGGGAGTGTCGTCCAGATGTTTAGAGGCTCCAAAGTATCACAAACCACCCAAAGAAGATGATGGTTGCAGCTGGTAAGTAATCTCCTGAAACCTGTTTTGTATATGAAGTCACACCTAATGCTTATACAAATAGGAGTATCGGATGTAAAACCGAGGGCCAGCACTTGAGGTTGCTTCCAATGGTGTCGCCTAGATTAGTCAAACCTTCTTAGGCTGCTGATTGATTAGAAACGCAAGCAATGAAGTGATGGTGATGATCCTTATATGATGATATCACTTTCAGAACAGTAAATTTAAAGAAAAAAAATTGAAAAGATGAATAGAGAAAGAAGAAGAAGAACCTATAACCCAAGGTGAAGGGAGTGGCCTCCACCACTAGCGTTAAACTAGGTGGTGGTGGCCTAGAGCCATTCTAGGGTTTTGATGATCTTCAACCTGCAAGCATTGAAAAAGGAGGAAGAAGCCATTATGCAAACCGAGAGCAACTTTTTATTCAAATTCGTCTGTGTCCAAAAATCTGATTGTGGGCTACATATAACCTCTCCCACGAATTAGGCTAAGTAAAAAAAAAAGAAAGAAACAAAAACATCAATACCCCTAATACAAGTAAGGCCTACCAAAAATAACCCCCAACTACGAAAAATAATAAAAACACCCCTAATTCACCTATTAGGACTAAAATACCCCCACTACATGTGACGTAAATAAACTAACATGTAAAGTAAAAGACCCCCTAATGAAACCATAACATGGGTGCAACCCTCTTGCACCACCTCTAATAGACCTGAAACTCACGCCTGGACTTGATGTCCTCATCACCTTTAAATAGGCTTACCAATTGTAATAAAATAAAATCCCAGTCTAAAATAAATCCCTAGATTTTACGACATTTATTTGATTACTTTCCTATTCTAATAAACTTCTAAAATACAAAAGATTCCTACTAAAGATGGATTCTTTGGGTAACCATACTTCTTGGTTTGTTGTCTAAGTAAATGGGCTTCACTAAGATTCACAATATTTTGCAAAATCCTCTATAGAAAAGGCTGACGAATTTGGCTGGAATGGACCCCATAAGATTCCAAAAATCTTCCAAATCTTTGGAGACTAAGGGGCTGTCGTCCAGCTGTGTAATGGGACCCACTTTGACTCTAAAAGAGTCCTAATACTAGCCAATTTTTTTGTGGCTGTACAATCAACACTTCTACACCAAATAAAAGACTTGAAACATAAAAATAAAATTCATAAAATAACAAATCACCCCTAAATCTTTTAGCCTTATTACATAAACCCTTGTCCTACTAAAATCAAACTAAAACACCCTCGACTTAAATAAAAACAACTC
>JAOXJP010232469.1:0-10464 GCA_025762735.1 Platanus orientalis | reverse complement strand
ATCCTCGTGGGTTCGACACTCAACTCTTACACTTTATTACTTGAGCGATTCGTATACTTGCGATTTCCCACATCAATCGTGACCCTAGCAAGGGCAAGGTAGAGACATTCTTTCTGATAAGGAGTTTGTGACAGAGGGTAAAACCGTAGAAGATCAGAGGCGTTTAGCTAACATATTACCAGTGATGCAAGAGCAAGGCTTGGTGTAGTCATTCAACAGTCCTTCTCATACTTCTGTTGATACAAGGCCTGAATAAGAGAGCCAAATGGGTCTGGGCATTGCTTCTGTTAGATCTGAAGCACCTAGGAGACCACAAGGTCCCTCAAGAATCCAACGATAGTTATACGACGTTTGCATCTTGGTCTGAAGGGAACTCAAGGCCATATGGAATCATGGGGGAACCATGCACGAGCTTATCATCACCATGAATGGATATGACTTAGAATGTCACTTCCTAGACTATGTCTTTTAGAGAGTGACTGGCATCACTTGCGAACTTCAGTCATATATTCCCACCGGCCAAGACATCTCCCTAGTGACTCGTGATTCTCTCCCCGGCTTCATAGAAGGTATCAGAAAGGAATTGGCTGCTACGGGACTGAGCCTACCCTGTGTAACATTTGAATCTACATAGGCATGGTAGAGAAATGTCTAGGAGAAGATGAAACATTCTATTTCATAGTCGACTGTTCTCTTACCACAGATCAACCTACCCATTTCAGTGATGAGCCAAACAATGAAGGGGAAGCGGCAGCCCAAATCCAACAAGCCATAGCCGCATCACACGAGACAGGAAGATAAGAGCCCTATGTCCCTTTTAAGGGAAAAAGCATAGTCGAAGATGATAGACCCTCATGTATTCTTGAAGAGGGGGCTTCTTCGAGTGTTCTAGAAGCTGGTGGATCCTCCCACACACTTTCTTAGCAAAAGCCATGGAATCCTCCTTCACCAACACCTCCTAGAGAGCATGCCCAGGTATGTTTGTGTATAATTATGATTTTGATAATTCTCATTTTTTCATTTATCATTCTAAGCTCTTTTATCCTTATGATCATTTACAAACAGGACCCATAGGAGATACAGTGGAGCTAACACCCTCTGAGGTGCAAAGATCAGCCCTAAATGAAGACAACCCTTAGATGACCACAATAGAGGAGCAAAGTGTTCCAAGAGTAGTAGAGATGGATTTAGTGGCCAAGCAGGTAGATAAGACCTGCCCTATTATCACCCTCGATGAGCAACAAGACTTGGTTGAATCGGTGTTGGGCATGAACTTTGAGGGAGCGGAAATGAATTCCTCGTAAGATTCTGAGGCGTTTATGGGCCTTCACGTTCCCACAAATAGCTTACATGATGTGGTCATGTCTAAAATAGAGGAGTTAGTAGATTATAAGGACTCTTAAAAGGATGACCAACGGTGGACTGATGGTTCTAGGGAGGGTAACCTACTGGCTAATGAGTTGGAAAACATTAATGAGAATCCTGATGAATTGTTTGTGGCCTCCACTGAAGCGGGTGATCAATTGGTAGAAGATATTGACGAGGAGATTCCTACTGAAGGCGAACCTCCTAGTTCTACAAATGTAGAAACACCTGAGATGAATAACCCTCCTCAAGCCAATGAATCCCAAGAAAAGACTTTTGATGAAGTTAGCGACCCCCTGGACAAGTCTAGTGATGATGTCCTTACCACGTCGTCTATTCCGCTTACTAAAGAAGAAAGCAACACGATCATTAGAGAACCGATCGTGGAGGTAACTCAAGAAGAGAACCTGATCCAAGAGGAGCTGACAATCAACATAAATCCTCCCGAATCAATTATTAACCCCATCATTGAAAAATTAATAGATGCTGACGACCCCCAAGATGAAATGGTTTCTGATAAAGGTATATATTGCTACCCCTCTCTACATTATCAATGTCATTCGTTTATGTGTTCTTATGTGCTGAATTCTTCTTTTGTCTTTAATCTAGCTGTTGAGGAGGTGCTCTTTATGAGACAGGATCCTATTAAACTTCCCCCATGGGTCATGATAAATTTTTTACTTTGTTATAAGATATATCTTTGTGTACCATTGTTGAAACCTTCTTTTTGTTTGTCTAGATGAGATGGTGAGCACTACTAGTGCCATCCAAAGCCCTTCCAAGATTACCATGGCATGTGTGATCTGCCATGGGATGCATGAATTAGTGCTGACCCTAACACCTTCGTCACCTAATCTTGCAAGTACCCGGGATGAGGTGTTGATGGCCCTTACCAAGGATGTAGAAATCTATATTCGAAATGACGGGTTTTGGTGAGGTTTAGAGATGTATTTTGAATCTTTGGTGAGATAATTGACCCGACATCGAAGCTTGCTAATATCGAGAACAATGCCAAGGCTCAAGCTAGCCTAAGTGCTGCAGAGGCTGAGAAGAAACCCTAATGAAAGAGCTCGACGTAGTATGTGGCTTGATGACCAACATTGATAATGACTTAGCCAATGCCCAAGAGGAACTATTGAGGGTACAAGCTTGGATTGAGACTCTCACAGTGACTCGGGAGGAAAAGCAATAGATGGAACCACTCTCGAATCAAGGATCACTACAATTTCTTTTACCATAGATCATCTTCATGAAGAATTTTTCAAGCAAGGTAACTAAGTCCGATCTCCCTGACTACTAAAGAAGATTTGTGTAAATGTCTTCTTTCTGCTTTTCCAAAGCAATATACCCTTAGAATAATGTAAAACCTCTTTTTGTCAATGAAAGAAAAGGTAGAACTTTAACATTTATTGTCTTGCCCTCTCTTGAAATTTCAGTCATTTCCTTTACATGTTGGTTAAGTATATATATTCTTCCTTCATCATAAGTGCCCAGCGTGAATAGCACTGTAGGGGTTAAATAGGAAAGCTGGATGTAATTGTCATTGAAAAAGTCAAGTGAGGTTGACATTATGAGAGTCAAACATAATTGACATTACAAGAGTCGAATGTGGTTCACATTATATGAGTCGAACATAATTGATGTTATGAGCATCGAATCTGGTCAACATTATAAGAGTCAAACATAATTTACATTATAACAGTCACACATAATTGACATTACGAGAATCAAATGTAGTTGACTTTATAAGAGTCAAATCCCCTTAATTTTAACATTATGAGAGCCGAATATAATTGACTTTATAAGAGTCAAATGTAATTAGTGTTGACATTATGAGGGTCGAATATGGTTGGTATTGACATTATGAGAGTTAAAAGTCATGACCATATGTGCCCTTTCCACATGAGTAAGATTTCCTGCCCTTAAGTGGGTGCTATAACAGTATATTTCTGGAGCTGCATTCTCCTGATGACGATATCAAATCATTGCTTTGTAATAGGTACTTAAGTGATGTTGCTTGAATTTAGACTGTTATAATAAAATGGACACACTGCTTTTATTCTCTTTTTGAGGTGTCCTTTCTAAAGGATTGCGGCCATTTATGTTTATAAATAAGAGGGTCATGGCCACCACCCTTCTCATTCTATTGGCTTTGCAAACACCATTTTATTTCTATGTTATAGAGATGGCTCCTAAGAGAAGGATTGCCAGTGTTCCTGAAGTTGGAGAATCATCACGATCACGAATGAGGCAGTCCCTCAACCAAAGAGGAAGATCCTGAATCCTTATTTGATTATGGTATCAATTAAGCACCCTATTTACTTTAGTGACTAATTCTTTTGGTTTCCATAATCTGACTATGATGATTTTGTAGATGTGGTGAGAATACCCACAACCAAAGAAGTGGAGGCACAAGTCAATGAGGCTCGTAGGGAATGGGACGCACTTACCAGGCGTTTGGCTGGCATGTTTATTGAAGAAGAAGATATCTCCTTTGTCCTAGAATAAATCCTAGATATGTTGGCTCACATAAAAACTCGTGTGTACAATTCTGAGTTCAGGAGCATAGTGGTATGCCTCCTTGATGCATTGTCTGAACTTTGTAAAGCCCAGGACATTAAGGTGCTGAATGGGTTAGAGCACAATGTACGTTTGTGCCTTCAAGAAGAAGAAATAAGGATGGTTGATTTGACTGCTCAGTAAACCCGTGTACTTGAAGAGATTGGTCCATTAGTGAGAGATGTTGATGAGTTGATTGCACAGATGGAGGCACTGAAGGAGTGCTACAACAAGGTGATGAATCGTCTAGAGTCTCACAAAGGTTTGCTAATCATATGGGGAACTTGATTTGTCATACCATCTATATCATGGATTGTTGCAGGGACCAACTGAGAAGTCGAGCGATGGAGTCTCTAGGTAGACCATATTTAATCTCAACAAGGCATAATCAGATGTTGATGTGGTAAATGATGCTCTTGAGGTAAATGCTGAGGTGTTACCTACCCTGCATGCTAAGCTCTTCAGCTTTAGTAGCCCTGATACAGTGCAAGACTGAGAATGTAGTGTAGAGATAGGGTAGGATGCCCATTATTGTATCATTTTCTTTGCTGTAGTAGCATTTTATTCTTTTGGCAAAAATTTTCCATTCAAATTTTCATGTGTCTCAAATTATTATGTGGGGGGAGTACTTTCTTCCCTCCCCCTCATTTGAAAAATGTATCATGTAGCGTCAAAACGTAATGATATAATTCTTAAGGAGAGATTGGGGTGCGGATGATGATGGGGTTGTATTTGTCTTGTTATGGCAAGCTACTTACATACCCTAGAACAGGATTAAACCCGATCATAGTTCAATTATGGGATTTTAGGTATTATTATCCCTTTTTTACCCCTAATGGTTGCCCACTAGGTTTGGGGTTCGCTTAATTGTTGCATCCCTTTGTCATTGTTGGTTTTTAATGGGATCAACGAAGATTAAATCTTTTCATGAATGGATTCTTTTACTTGTAGTGCCCATACAGGTTTTCACCATGCCCTTTTCATCATGTGTTAATATATATATATATATGTCCTTTTTTTTCCCTTGGGATCCCTTAACCTAAGACTGGAGTTGCCTAATTTTTGCATCCCACTACCATTGCTGGTTTTTAATGAGATTGGTGGTGATTTTTTTTAGGCGTGGTTGCATCTAAGTCATGGAGAACACCAGACTGCCTACGTACCTGTGCTAGACAGGATCAAACTGACATAGTACCTTAAAGCCCTTGATAGATCATTGTAGGGGTAATATTTCTTCAAGAATCTAGCATTGGTAATAGGGAGGATTTAGTTCCTTCCACGTCATGGAGGATATATGCACCATTAGGGTAGGCTTTTTCAATATCATATTGTCCATCCCATTTGGAAGCAAATTTACCTTCCTTTCTTCAAGGTCTAGTGGTGATCGTGCGAGGAGGACGAGGTCACCCTCAATGAATGAGTGAAGTTTAATTTTCTTATTGTAAGCCCTTGCGATGTGGACTTGGTATAATTCCAAATGCTGTTGTGTAGCAAACCTAGATTCATCAAAGGTTTCAAGTTTTGAAAAGCGAATCGTGGCTACCTCTACATCCGTCAAACCATCTTGTATTGCAACCCTTAGCGATGGAACTTGGATTTTGAGGGTAATAACTAGAGGAATGCTCCAAGTTAATGTTATACTTTACCATGAGTATGTTCAGGGGAGAACTGATAAACGACCTGCCCATTATCTGTAATTATACGATTGAGGACACCAAACCTGTATATGAGGTGGACCTTGATGAACCAAAATTTGTTGGAAGTCTTGATTTCTCACAAGGCAATAGCCTCCACCCATTTGGAGAAATAATCTATTGCGGTGAGGCTGTAACGATGTCCTTTAGATGAGGTTGGGATGATGGGTCTCACTATATCTATTCCCCACTTAGAAAATGACCAAGAATAGGAGGTAGTGTGCTATAATTCAGCAGGCACATGGCCATAATCACTATGTAGTTGACAAATGGGACACCGCTTGGCATATTCAATGTAATCAATGACCATTATTGGCTAATAGTAGTCGAGTCTTTTCAACTGATACTATAACTTAGGACAGCTTTGGTTTCCTTCACATACGCCAACGTGCACTTCATTCATGTCGATTAGGGGCTCGCACCTGTATAATTGATTGTCTTGTAGGGTGAATCGGGGAGCATGCCATCTCATTTTAACATGCTTAATAGGGTCGGTCGGCTCCCTTCTATCCACAAGATACCAATTAGGGGCTCACAATAATCTTCCTCTTCTGAGTTTAATTTGTCATCCAAGCCTTCTTGTGCATTGCACTCCTACAAGTCAGTGTTGTACGTGAGGAGGACTTCCTCTTTAATAGTCACAGACAATAGGGAGACAACCCTTCTTTCTCAATATGAATGATGAGGTAGTCGTCTCTTGGGTGGGTGAGAGACGTGGCCAAGTTGGCCAGTGTATCGGCTTGTCCATTATGGTCCTTTCTAACATGTTGTATTTCTAAGCACCAGAACAAGTTAGCTAAATCTTTGGCCCTTTGAAAATAAGGCATTAGGCTTGGCTTTCTAAAGTGATAAAGGTTATTCATCTAGAGGATGATGAGCTCCGAATCTCCATAAACTATGAGATCGTCTATAGGAACCTCTAGGGCTAATTTAAGTCCCACGATCAGAGATTCATACGTAGTTTCATTATTCGAGCGTCCCTCAGTTAATGTAAGGGAATGCATGATGATGCCATTATCTAAGGTGACCAAAACGATGCCGATCCTTGAAGATTTATCTATGCTATCTCCTATGGTAGACAAAGGACCCTGAGATGCCCCATCAAAGGACATTTCCCAGCCTTTCTTTACTTGGACTTGCATGACATTCTCATTGGGAAAATCCATTTGAAGAGGTGAATCATTTGGTACTGAGTGTGTAGCTAGGAAATCTACTGGAGCTTTACCCTTTATTATGCATTAAGGGACATAGTGAATGTCGAATTAAAAGAGAAGGATAGTCAACTTAGCGATATGCCTTTAAACTAATGGATGACTCATGATGTATTTTCATGGGTTAGCTCTTGATATGAGATGTATCATCGAGGTAAGAAGAT
Source organism: Platanus orientalis (assembly GCA_025762735.1). Taxonomy (NCBI): domain Eukaryota; kingdom Viridiplantae; phylum Streptophyta; class Magnoliopsida; order Proteales; family Platanaceae; genus Platanus; species Platanus orientalis. The sequence continues at coordinate 3,471 of JAOXJP010232469.1, read as the reverse complement.
AATGTCTTAGCTTTTGTAGCATAAAAATCAGAGCTAAACAGATCTTCTCAATGGGAGAATAGTTTAGCTCAACGTGGAACATCGTCTTGCTGAGGTAATATAGAGCATACTTTTTGCCTTCTTCATTGTATAGAGACAGTAATGCCCCTAGACATGATTCCATGGCTGTTACATATATAGTAATGGTTTACCAAGGGCCAGCCTCATGAGTACTGGTAGATTCAACAAATATTATTTTATACTATCAAAGCATTTTGACAGGCTTGATCCCACACAAAAAGAGCTCCCTTCTTCATCAAACGTGAAAATGGATGGCAATGTCCTGAAAGGTTTGAAATAAACTGGCAAATGTATACAAGTCTGCCCTACAACCTCTTGAGTTCAGAAATATTCCATGGTATCGAAATTTCAACTATGGTGGTAATTTTCTTGGGATCTATTTTGATACCCCTATGTCAAACAACAAATCTAAGAAATTGTCCTGAAGATACACCAAAAGCACATTTGAGAGGATTTATTTTCAGATTATAGCAATGAAGCCGTTGAAAGACCTGATCCAAAATAGTAATGTGGTGTTGCCCGAGTTTTGTCTTTACAACCAAATCATCGACATAACATTCAACTGCATCATGTAGCAGGTCCTTAAATATATAGGTCATTGCCTTTTGGTAAGTGGCATCAACATTCTTTAGACCGAATCACATGACTCTTTAGTAGAATATTCCAATCGGCATGCAAAATGCAGTAGCCTCTTCCTCCTCAGGAGCCATTTGGATCCGATTATATCTTAAATAACCATCCATAAAAGAGAGAGCTTTGTACCCCGTAGTAGTGTCTACTAGCAATTCTGTGAGTGGTAGTGGGAAGTCATCTTCGGGTACACACTATTAAGGTCCTTGTAGTTGATACACACCCTTATTTGACCATTTTTTTTATACAGGCACTATATTGGTGAGCCATTTTGGGTATCAAACCTCACGAATGTATTTGGCTTTAAGTAACTTTTTCTCTTCTCCTTCTATTTTGTTAGTAATATCATGTCTGGCCTTACGAGGGTGTTGCTTAATTAGCCATTGAGATGGATCGATGGCGAGGCGATGAACAACCATATTGGGGTCTAGTCTTGGCATTTTAGAGTAATTCTAGGTGAACAAATCTCGGTTCTTTTTATGAAATTTGAGATACTGTGTTTGATCTTCTATGGAGAGGCATGCATTGATGAAAGTGGAACATAAGTCTTCTTCAGTTCCTAAGTTCACTTCGATCAGGTCATCGACTATTGCTTGGCCTCCATCTTCAAGTTCTGGAGGAGTGGGTACCACTGGCCCCATAATAAAATCTTCAAAGGATAGTGATTGTGTCTCCATAAATAAGCATTCAAATGGAGCATCCTCTAATAGGTTAATCTCGTACACTCTTATAGCATGGGAAAAAACTTTTAATTTGGTGGGCTTCCTTCTTAATCCTCTTGTATCATCTTTGTTCTTCGAATGAAGGACTAAGCTTTCAAACTATTGAGTTAGAACTTCCTTGCCCTTATAAGAGTTCTTCCATTTTCCTTGTTGATCAAAGCTAGAACTCTAGAGCAATTAGGGAGCCAACTTCATGTGTGGCACCAAACTATCTAGATCTTTGAGTTCTCTTTTTGATACCAGACCTAAGTGATCCTTTGACTGGATAAGACCTTCGGGGAAGAAAATGGAGGGTGATCGATAAGGATCAACCCATGCTGCTAACAAACGTGCTAGTGAGAGGATGAAATTCCACACTACTGACTCCGGTTACAACGTGGGTTTGTCCTTTGTTGCTTTAATGTCATGCCACACTTTAAGCTTTCGGGGCTTGACATTACTGTCATTGTCTTTCCCTAGAGTATCACATGTCGCTTCCTAGGGATGAATCTTTTGATAGTATGTGGCATCAACAAAATAAGCATTTATTGTTTGAAAGGGGTTATTATCAACTATTATGGTACCCTGTGTATCTTGCTAGGGGTACTTGATACACTGGTGGTATATAGAGGGGACCACCTAAAAATTATGCATCCATGGTTGACAGATCAGGGCATTGTAAGCAATGTGTACATCAATTACATAAAAAGATGTCCAATCTTCTATATGGCCTAATGTTATCCTTAACTTGACAGAGCTAAGAGGGTGTTGCTTATTTTTATTGAAGCCCTGAATCACAAGTATACTAGGCTTGAGCTATGATGGATCCACTCCTAGGTAGTCTAGAGTTTTGGCTGGAAGTATGTAAACTACTGAACCACCATCATTCATTACCCTAGACACAGGTTGATTGTTAATAGAACCTGTAATGAATAATAGTCTATTATAGCAGGGATCATCAGAATACCGATCAATGTCTTCAAAAGTGATTGTAGGCATTCATAATCCTTCTCGTGTTGTTATTTACTAAGAAGCCCTAGTAACTTCATTATTTACTGCAAACTCATATGGGTGAGTTAATGCATAGACCATAGAAGCCCTAAGCTCTGGCGACATATGGAGAGCATCATAGATAGTTAATAATGACATAATCTTCTTGAGATGTGCCATCACATTGTATGGAATGGGATTATCTATCTTCTTAATAGCCTTGTTGTGTTCAGCTTCTATAGCCATCTTTTTCATTACATCATCTTATTGATTGGTTGTGGGTCCCCATGATGGGATCTATTTTCTAGATCGTAGCTTGACTTGATTAACATACTAGAAGTATGGCTGACATCCTTCTACTGAGGTAGTAATTTTGAGTTTAGTAACATTGTAAGCCTCTATTTGTGGATGAGTAGGCATTTCATCCTTAAAGAAATCCTAAGATATAGTGGCAAAGCTAGAGTCATTGTCATCATTAGAGTCCTCTGAGTTAGTGACTAAGGGTGGCATGTCTTGCAAGGATAAGTCACGACATATGGTTTGCCATAGATTTGGGGCAGCATCTTCTTTGTCAGCCAAAGTCAAGGATTTGCTGGCATCCGTGTCAATGTCCCATTAATTTTGAGGTAAAAACTATACAACAATTTGTATGTGTCAGAGATCATGCTTGTATGCCCTTTACCGATGATAAAAGTGATTAATGAGCATTGGCCATGAAGAGACATGGTAGGATAGTAAAGTTAAGTACCAATCAAAATCGTGTGAATCCAATGAGACTAAGAAAAGTTGTACCAGTAAATCATGTGTAGTGGCTGGCAAACCGATTTCTTCTAGGAAACAACTAGTATAAAAATGGGGATCCCTATTGTCATGCCTCAAAACCCATACCTGTATGGCTATCAATGTTTGGCACGTGACATTAATCCATTCACATCAATGTCATTTAAATTGCTTATAATTCATTTTTCTTCACATCTTTCCTTTTATACATACGTAGCGAAATCTCATAATCAAACTATAACCATTCCATTAAATTTAAAATTCACAAACCATAATCCTTAAATAAAATCCATTGTCTAACATAACCCAA
>JAOXJP010232468.1:0-10465 GCA_025762735.1 Platanus orientalis | reverse complement strand
AAGCCAAAGCTTAGTAGCCCTTCCATCCCCAATAATGCTAATAATGTTTGGCTCCATAATATCTCTCACTTTCAATAGCTTTTTCCAAATCTACGAGCAATCATTAGGAGGTCTAAAAGTCCAAATCGACTCGTGTTTAAGGTATCTCTTGTAGACCCACCTAACCCATAGATTATCTTTCTTTGAAACAATCTACCACAAGTGTTTAAGGATGCAAGCATCATTCATCTCCTTGACCTTTTTGATATTCAACCCTCCTTCATCAAAGGGTTTACAAATAGCATCCCAACATATGGTGTGCATTTTTTTTTTGTGAGATCTAGACCAGCTCAAAGAAAATTTGCCATAATAGATTCCACTTGCTTCACCACTTTACAAGGAAGACCAAAGATACCAACCCAATAAATGTAACAACTTTGAAGAACTGACTTGATAAGAGTTAACCGCCCTGCATACGAAAGAGGCTTAGTCTTCCAACCAGCTAATCTCTTCCTCATATAATCTAAAATAGGAACACAATCCTGGTATGAAAGTTTGGAGGCTATTAGAGGAACCCCCAAATATACTTCATAGGAAGATGTCCCACTGAAAAACCAGTAATTCCTCGTAGCATGTCCCGATCCTGAATAGAGACTCCAGCAAAGATCTGAGAGGATTTTTCCTGATTCACATGAAGACCAGACAACAAAGAAAAAGTCCACAACACACTCTCAATAGAATTGAGAGATTGAGAATCTGCCTTGGAAAAAATCATAAGATCATCTGCAAAAATAAGATGAGACAGTTGTATACATTTGCACTTAGTAATAAGGGAAATGGTACCTTTTTCCAACTCTTTCTCAAGTAAACAGGAGAAAACTTCCATGACAAGGCAAAAAAGGTATAGAGAAATAGGATCCCCTTGGCGGAGACCCCTAGTGCTCTTAAAAAACCCCGCAGGACTCCCACTGATAAGTATTGAGAATTTAGGACTAGTAATGCATTCCATGATCTACCCAATAAATTCCTCGGGAAAGTTCATTTTTTGGAGAGTCATGTGAATAAATTCCCAAGAGATAGAATCATACGCCTTCCTAAGGTCAATCTTTGAAATGACTGTAGGAGGATGCTTCTTCCGTTCAAAACCCCGTACCACCTCATGACAGAGCAAAATATTCTTTGAGATCGATGTCTCTTTAATGAAGGTAGTTTGGTTCTCACGAACCAGAATCTCCATAACCCTTTGCAGCCGATTAGACATAATCTTTGTAATAACTTTATACAGCAGATTACACAAGGAAATAGGCCTGAACTCACTGAATTTGGTAGCCTCCACTGTCTTAGGAATCAAAGAAATAAATGTAGAGTTTATCTCACGTAATTGCTATTGTCCCAAGGAACAAGAGCTGGGGTGGTGGTTCTTTGCTAGTTGGGACCCGACAACAACTTTAGTGACTGACCTCCCGAGTTCTAACAGTGGGTGGAATCATTACTTCTTCATCTCAGCTGAAGACTGGGAGTACCCCCCAGGGGAGGTTCCCCTTGTGAGGCTTGACAGGGGATAGGCATTGTCCATTAGCTTTATAGGTGAGTTTTTGGTTTTTACATCTTTTTACTTTATTCTCTTCTTTTATTTCTTCCTTCTTTTTTGTCTTATAGCGTTTATTCATTGTGTTAGTCTCGAACGTAAGTGAACTTTCCCTCGAGGAGGAGGATCGCCTCCGAGTAGTGAGCTACCCAATCCATGCCTACCCAGATCTTGTCACCCCTGAGAACTTATTTAAATTTGGGTTTGGTCCCGACCCAGGTAGTTTTTGTGCGTTTTTCTTGTCGTTATTTTTTTGCTTGCTCTTTCTTATATATATATATATATATAACTATTTTCTAACCTCAAGTCTATTATGTTGCTAGCCATGAAGTCAAACAAGAGGTTCTTGGCACCGGCCAAGCAGGCCAAAACAATCGAGCAGGGAGTCACAGTCTCCTTAAAGAAAATGAAGAGGCATCTAATTTGAGGGGGAGCCCTCTCAATCTAAAACCCAGGCCCCCGATGTTGTCTAGGTCCATGAAACAACCCCGACCCCAGTCTATGAGACCTCTATTTCTGTCGTGGATTTGGAGGTCAAGACCATTGGGTCTCCTTCTTACCCTATAGTAGGGAGCGATGTGATGGCTCCATCTGAGGCCGCTGCCACTATAGTCGCGTGCATGCCGACTTCTTCCCCCCCGAGCGGCTCCGATTACCAATGCAGCTGCTACTTGGGTGTTTTCTTTGTCTGCCCCTAATAAAGGCCAATCCTCGATTGGGCCTTCGTCCTAGTTGTTGAAGCTAGGCTCCGAGGTGGGTTATATCCTCAAGGGTGTCCCACCTAAGGACCTCGAGTCCTTAAAGGCCCTTGGTCCATCTACCCTGCACCACGAGATGGTTTATTATTTGACTAAGGTAACTATCCCCCCTTAATATTAGTTCTTTCAATTTTATCTTTATTTTTATTTTCTTTTTGTGTAGCTTGTATTTTGCTGCCTCGTTGGTGATCTTGCAAACCATGGCCATAATGGCAGCCTCTATTCAGAGGTTTAAGACTAGTGAAAAGGTCCAATACAAGCTCTAGAGATGACTCACTAAGGTTTATTAGGAACTCGGTGCTCTCTGAGACAACACCAATGCAGAGATCAAGGCCCTTTAGGAGAGGCTTGTATATTGGTAGAGGGGATTAGTGCAAACATGACCCCCCGGGCTAATGAGAGCGAGGCCCGAATCCATGAGTTGACCTGACATTTGTAGTCAGCTAAGGAGGAGATCGCCCGGGTTAGGTTTGAGCTTGGGTCTAAAAGGAGCCGTCACCTTGAGGTGGAGGGGTCATTTACTATGACCTTGGAGTAGACAGTGGAGAAGAGGGTGGCCAAGGCTCTTGCCCTTGCTCAGATCCAGGTGGAGAAGGAGAAGGAAAAGGCCGTCAAGGCTGCAGTTGTCGAGTACTTGGTGTTTGGGGCCTTTCAAATCTTGAAGGCCGGGTGCTTAGAACCCCGCTTATTTCCTTCATGCTAGCCCCCCTTTTTTTGTCTAATCAATGGTGTCCGGGGACAACATTGACTAGATGGTCGTTGGTGCTGATTACCTGTTTAAGGTCTAGTAAAATTCCTCAGAGTAGGCCACTAGGCTAGCTCTGTCTAATGTCAAAGCAACACCGGGGAAGATTACCCCCAGGAAAGATTTTACTATTGTTGTTTACATGTCCGAGTTATGGCAACAGACCGTGGCTCGGTTTAGCTCGTCCTTCTCCATCCCTGAGGGGGCAGTCCTTTCTCTAACCATCATTCATTGTTATCTTTCAGCACGTATCTTCCTCACATAAGATTTTCTTGTCGAGCTGTACTCTCCCCCTCTGACAAGTCCTTCGGCAATCACCCTGATTTCTCCTATTAGGCCTTCAGGTCTTCTTTCCTCTCAAGTGGGGGGATATTGGCGAGTGTCTCCCTGTCTGGTTGGGGGCCTTCCTACTACAAACCTTTATAATTGCTCTCGTTGAATGAGAGCTTCTACCTACTCCTTTAAGTCAAAGTAGTCATTGGTGTCGTAGCCATGGTCCTGATGAAAGCGGTTGTACTTTTCATAATTTTTTCTTTTGGGTGGGGCTTGAATCCTCTCAGGCCACTTGACGTCTGGATCATTTTTAATGTGCATAAACACCTGTTCTATTGGCGCGTTGAGAGGGGTGTAATTTTGAAATTTGCTCAGGAGTAGGTTGACTGGGGGTCTGGTCCTACTGTTGTCATTGCCTCTTGGCCCGGGAGCTCCTTTCTCCCTAAGTAGTCTGTGATTCCCTTTTCCTTTTGTTAGATTGGGAGTTAGATCCATTTTCTCGCTCTCGTCGTGCACTAAGAGTATCCTCAACATTCATATGCTGTTGCACCTTTAGCATCAGGTTGGCCATGCACGATGGGGTTTTTTTTGATAACGAGAATAAGAACTTGGAGGGAAGCAATTCTGCCATGAGGGTGGCCACAATTACTTTATCATTGGTGTCATTAACCTACATCACTTTTTTGAACAGGGACATGTAGTCACAGAGGGACTCGACTTTATTTTGCTTGATGTTCAACAAGTAGGTGGTAGGCTTTCGATGTCTTTGACCACCTATGAAATACCCGATGAACTGTCGGCTGAGCTCCATAAAATTTGATATACTCCCAAGCATTAGATTCATGTGTGTCTGAAGATTTATGTGCGACTTATAGGCTTCTAGATGGTCGAGGGTGTCCCGAGTACCATCGAACATCTCCATCTGGGGTGGCTTAAACTTGTTTGGTAATGGTCGAGCCATTACCTCTGGGCTGAATGGATGATCTGCTCTTTGAATGAGCTTGTCAATTGTGGCGGGAGCTTTCCCCTTGATGGCCTCCGTTATGGTTGTCATTTCTCACCTCATGTCCCCCATCTCTTCTTACCAAAGGTTAAAGGTATGAACCCTCTCCCTATGCTGGAAAATGCAGCTTGTCTCCTAGAACTGGGATACCGTGGCACTCCCTTCCTCGTCTTCTCGTCCCTGGCCATTGTCACGGCTTCTGCTAGGATGGACGGGTGGCTCCCGCTGTTCTGTTTCGTAGTTGCTGAGGTCGCTCATCCATCCCTTCAGTTCCTTTATTATCTTTTGATTCTTCTCCATAAGTAGTTGTATGCTTGCCATTAAGCCCTGAACACGCTATTCTAGGGAGACCATTCAAGGTTCTCCATGATGGCCTTCATCAAAGATAGAAGTTTTCTGTTCGTCAAATCTGGCACGAGGGCTGTGCTGAGCCACCATTGACCTAGTCTCGACCATGCAAACCTTTGGTCCTTAAGGAAGATATCCCACAGACGGCGCTAACTAATGATACCAAAGCCACGAGCTTCACAACATCGATTAGATGGTTGCACAGTGGGCCTTGGTCTCCGAAAAAATGATCCCTATACACCAAAGCCAAAGAGCCAAAGAACTGTGATACCGATGAGGTGTTGGCCTCAAATTCTCTGACGATCAAGTCAGATACAGGTGGTGGTGGAATACGAGGATCTAATTAGCCCTAATTGGAGCCTCACATTCTACCACCACTTGTATCTGACTTGATCGTCAAAGAGATTGAGGCCGGCACTGTGCTGGTATCACAGTTCTTCCGCTCTTTGGCTTTGGTGTGCAGGGATCATTCTGTCAGAGACCTAGGCCTACTGTACAACCATTTGACCGGTATTGTGATGCTCGTGATTTCGGTATTATTAGTTGGCTTTATTTATAGGCTCAAGTAGTGGCATAGCAGGCAAAATTCTGCCCATGTTGATCACAGCGTCCTCCTCATCTTTCCATTTTTAGTTGGTTATTCGCAATGGCCTCTTCCACTTTTGTCTCGTCTCAATTTGTTAGACCAGTTGTAGAGAATATTATTTTTTTTGTAATGGCTTATGGATTGTTCTTATCTTCCAGTATAGATGATACAAACAATTGTCGATGAAATGACTTCCTTTTTTGGTGTCAGGATTTTCGAGATTCAGGTCACACCTTGGGAGTTGTCCCAGGGGTTTTGAGGTGTCAGGTCTTAACGAGAACCTCCCGAGTGAGTCTCATTAGGATCGGGGTTTCATAAGTTCGTAGGGGTTTCGGTATTTCTCCCTATCAAGCAGAATGGTACACTTGGGCTGATTGGCTTGTGTAAATTAATTATGTTGATCAAAGGGTGTTAGTAGTTTATTATTAAAGAAAAAAAAGAAAAAGAGAAGAAAAGGGTGTTAGTTTGTGTTCTGACTACTTGATTGACCCAATGTAAATTGCCTAATCGATCTATTGGAGTATTAAACATAATTTGTTCGTTATTTATATCTTGGATTGAACATGATTGGTTCATTTTCTAGATAATGGATTGAACACTACCTATTTTTGCAATCCAAAAGAGTATTTAACGTAAAGCATTTTAAAAAATTCAGGAGATTTCTCATGAGAGAGTATTCAACGTTTTGAATTTTTTTTCCCTTTATTTCTAGGATTAGATGATTCTTTGATTGCTGGGATTATCTGAAACAATAGTAAGGCTTATATAAGCTCTCTAAAACTTATGGTGTAATTTAGAGATTTTTTATTAAAATAAAACAATTAAGGAAGAGATATTCCAACATGGGGAGCTTCCCTTTAATTTTTCCCTATTCCCAAACGTGTATGTGTGTTGGATTCATCAATTCCTCATCAAAATCCCTCTTGTGTTTTGATTGCAATAGTAGTTGTGCATCACAATGTCTCAAAATTAACTTTAATTTGCTCAGAAGAAGCAATTTATCTTAACATTAATTACTTGATGACAACTGTACAGCCGTGAAGGTAAGTTTTCCGATCATTTTCACATAATATAGTTTTTGATATTATCCAACACAACTGATGAAAGTACCATCTAATATTAACCTTACTTTCTCTACAATCACCTTTGCTCCATCAGAGCCTTCTACACGTATTTGCTGTCCTATACCAAGATGGGCCATCAGAATCCAGACGACGGTGAGAAGCTCGCCGCCTGCACTAAGCTGCTGAGCATGGTAATATCCTATGCACTGACTTGCCGCATAGTATAATATCTCCAAGCACACAATACTAATGATCTTCCATCTCTTCTCTATATCCAGTTTCAACAACGATTTTGCGACCCTACATGCATCAGACAACACAGATTCGCATTCATGATCATGCTCCAGTTACTGTTAGCAGCTTCATGCATGCTCCAGTGTCTAGTGTTTACACTTACTTCGGTTTCGGTCTCTGAGCTGTGGAAATCCTTTTGGCAAGAGCACAGGTGTCCCGAAATTTGAACTCGCCCATTTTTTATGTCAATATAAATGAACGTGACACCAAAAGATATAACATGTAATTCGATATCACTTTACTACTTTTCTGGTTGTCAATAAGGGATGATTGCTGTTCTCCATCAAAGCAATAGCAGAGATCGATCTGTAGCTATGTGCTAGAGAAGAACGCCCCACCCCCCCACCCCCCCTCCCGGTTCCCTTGACATTCAGATCTAATTCCTCATCATAATCGGTCAACCGAAAGGCCCTATGAAGCTTCAGTTCACCTCTACGAGTATTGTAAGACCCTGAATCTATCGCATCGAAAAATTGGTCACGGAGGTCTTGAAAGATGTGGCATTTAATATATAAAGTGACATGTGTGTAACTTGTCTACCAGAACTTGTTATAAATTTCCTTGATATAAATGAGCTGCATGAATCTGTTGCAAATCGTAGGTTGGTCTTTGACGCAAAATTCGATTAGGTTATACTGTGGTATGCAATCAGATCACATTGCTCGTTGGGTTCGATTTAAATAAGAAAAAAATCTGAATGAAAGTTGGATAGTCGGTTGAAGTTGTGCTTCTTCAACCAAATGAAAGTCCAAACTGAGAAGAGCAATCGGGTAAGCGACCAAATCTCCAGAGCCATTGCACCTCCCAACAACACGTAAGTTATGATTACGTCAATTCTCAAGTACTGTTGCTTCTCTGTGAATAACAAGAAAATTATGAAAGCAGAAACGATGGATAAGACACTGAACAAGCGGAGAATGATACTTTTAAAGGTATGAATCACCGCGGCTTTGGTGTAGAGAACGTCATAGACGAACCCCAGCTCAATCTCAATAACTTTGTGAGCTTGATCCCAAGTACGCCTCAAGAAAAAGGATTGACTTTCGTTCCGATCATTTCAAGTGAGGATAAGATCGACGATAAGACGCTTGAATATCTCGAAGAAATGATAGGCTTTGGATATAAGCTCCTCATCGCTAATTTCATCTTCGATGTCTTCCCTGAAAAACTCCGGTTCATCCTCCCAAACTGCCTTCGAATTGAGCCCTGTTTTCTTTTTGGAAGAGTATTCTTTCATGATTTCGACATGGTTGCGTCCCGGATTAGGAGCACCAACTATGGACTTCCTAAGATTATCCCGACTTGCACTCTTGAGAGCCCATGTCCTATCCGAGTACTTAATGATCCCCCCCATAAACATCAGAACGGTGACAGCCCAAAGCTTGGTTATAGCAAAAGGCCTTGTGAAAATGTAAATTGCAACTCCCACTTGACAGAGTAGTCCAAGCAAGTGCCTTAATGTTGGAAGTGTCTCGATTCCACACGGCTTTTCAGCCTTGTGCGACCCAAAACCAAGAGAAACCGTTTTTGGAAGTTTGTTTTTAGTGGGTCTCTTAAGCCACGTTTAGGGTTTCTTTGTCTTATATATATATATATATATATAATATTTTAGGGAATTTTCCCAAATCAATTCAAAGTTTTTCTAAATTGCCAAATAATGAGGTAAAAAAAAAGGGATTTTTCCCAAAACGGTTCAAAGTTTTGACAAATTTGTCAAATAACGAGATAAAAAAAAAAACTGTTTCCAAAATTGGTTTTTAGTGATGGTTAATTACTTTTTTAACCCTTGGAAAAATATTTAAAAACCTAATCCTCTTCCCATCTCTTGCGTTCCACTCTTCTCCCTGTTCTTCTACAATGTGGGGTCCATGGAAACACCACTCCATGTCAGTGGCCGGAACCTTAGCAACCCTCTATCCATTCAACCCTCCACCAGCATGAACTCGTAGACTAGAACTCCATAGTTGTCATCAAAGCAAAACCCATAAATCCAAGTAATAGGTTCTTCCTATGGAATTCACTTTTGCCATTAGCAATCGGAACCTCACAACCCGATTCAACACTCTATGATGTGTTGTATTGAACCATTTGAAAGACCCCATTTGAATCAAAGAGATGGCTTATGTCGGTCTCTATCTCAACATCACCTGTCTACAATCCATCTTCCTCTGAAACATATTTGTCCTCTAGGTCATCAGGATAATGGAAGGACTCTCCTACTTTACATGAATTATCCTCATGTCCAATAATTTCTTCAAGGGTATTGAAGTCCACATATATAGGTAGTATCCTTTCCGTACCATCCCCCATTTTCATTGTCCCAACATGTTTTTCCCAAACTACCGGCAGTAGAGACGTATTGAATTCATCTTTAGAATCAGCAGATACATGAGAAGCACCATCCCAGTTAGCTCAAGATTATCTTAGATGAAAAATGTTACTACGATTATGGTCGTCTCTGCTGAGTCGGAACCATGCTGATGGCATTTTCATCATCTTCACGGATCAGTCTTCCGTTAAAGAGCACAAGGGTATAAAAGGAACAAAAAAAATTATAAAACTTATAATTAATTTTTTTATTACAATTTTACCCCCAAAAAAACCAATTTTGTAAATAATTTTTTTTACCTCATTATTTGGCAATTTTAGCAAAACTTTGACCCCCTCCCCCCCCCCCCCCCGCCAAAAAAAAAAAAAAGAAAAAGAAAAAAGAATAGCCTCACCATGCTCTTCCCTGAACAACATTGTCTATACTGGCCTGCACCTGATAGTGATGGACAATACCACACAACAGATAGATATTAAACTTTTTGGCATTTTTTCTTCTAGTGTTTGCAATTACGTGAGGGGACCCTTAGGTGACAGGTCAAGTTTTTAACATAGGGTTGGTGTGAGAGGGTACTCATGCCAATATATGATGGGTTATGGGGTGTTAATTAGTTGATTCCAATATGATGATCCTCATTGAATCAAATTCCTTTACTCTTTCGGCATTCGTCAACATCTCATTATTGTCGGTAAGGATGCTAAATGGTCGATAATTTTTGGGTTAAAGAACTTCTCAAAATTGATTTTGCATTCTAAAAACTGTTTCTTAAGATTAGTGCTTTTTGCATGAACGATAACCTTATTATGATGGTTGCGAATAGTGATGGTCCAATGAGAATGCATCAATCTAGTGTGAAAATTACTTCCCAAGGAATAAATTGAAGCATTTCTAGTGAGTATTATAGGCGGCAGACCCTCGCACCAAGGATATTAGAATTTCTTCAGACCCGGTGAACAATGATATAAGATACCTAATTGTAAGTTGAAACTCACACGAACAAGACGTCAATTGAAGAAATGAGCTGTAGTGGACGGCGTAATCTTATTGAATATACCTTTTTGACTCTAGTGAAATAGTCACCTACCTCGCATAATTGAATCAACTACATCTAGGGGTAAATTCAAATCATAAACAAGCAAATTTGTGCCAAAGCATTCGCTTTGGGACCTTCATGACATCAGAAATGGGAAAATTTTAGCATCTCATATAATGACTGATATATATATATATATATGGAAGAAGTTTATATTCAAATAAATTTGTTTTTAACTAGGGGATGGGCATGGGCCGGGCCGGCCTAGGCCGGCCCTCAAATTGGCCCAAAAAAACCCGGCTCGAGTTAGGCCCGATGAAAGCCCGAGCCTGGCATGAGGCCTGCACTTTTATTGAAGGCTGGGCTTGGGCTTATCTCGGCTTGGCCTGAGGCCTGCACTTTTACATATATAATATATATGTATTATATATAATATACTAATTATTTTAAAATTATCAATAGTAT
>JAOXJP010232467.1:0-10465 GCA_025762735.1 Platanus orientalis | reverse complement strand
GTATTAGTCCTCACCTACAAAAATAATAAACTAGTCCCTAAATGTCTAGGTAATTTGTTCAACAAATTTTCGCCTCATAAACGGCTCGAAATTTGGTGTTACAGTTGTATTTGGGGGTTAAAAATGTCCAAAAAAGTGCTTAGATGAAAAGGTAGGTGTTCAAAAAAAGACACCAAATTCAAAAACCCATCATGTGTCTATCAATGCATGTTTATAGAGGTCCGTATCAATGCAAACAATCATTCTCCTTATTGTTTACTTATGTTAAAAGGAGTTTTTAAGAATAAAGCCGTCACGTTGTAACTTATTTTTCATTTGCAATGAAATTTCTTTTCACTGTCTTTGCCTGTGGATGTAAGCTTTAAGCCAAATCCTTAATTTTTGCTTGTTTTTATTTTCTACTTTGTTATCATTCAAACTCCAAATATAAGTGTACCTATAATATTATATGATTTTTTTAAATACTATTACAATGTATAAAAACTGTAACTATAAGTTTTTTAATTATACACAAATTATAATAAATAAACCATAATTAAAATAAAACATTTTTTTTACGGTCACTATAATTGTAGCAATATCAATAATAATGTCTTTTAGTTACCATTTTTGTAACCGTAAATAAATTTATTATATGTTTTTTAAGGATATGATTACGCTTTTGCATGTAACAACAGAATCTTTTTGTTGAAGCGTTCCTTATAGAGGCATAGGTGGGTGTTGGTTGTTAAAGATTCAAGAATTTATCAATTTATGGGGAGGGACTTCAAAACAATGAGAGTATATCTTCTACAATAAATTATTGTACTCTTAAAGGAATATGGCTGGGGATAAAACTCGGATCCTCTCATGATCTTAGGATTCCTGCGACTTCCTTTTGCGCACACATACCTCCAATTGGCTCGGATCCTCACCTGATGATTAACTCTATAATTTCTTCTGATAGACACGTGGCAAAAAAACCCCTAACTTCATTTCACTTTTGTTGTTTTTGCCATGTGTTGACCACCCAAAATTGTAGAACGTTAACAAATTTAATGATTTATCGGAAGGGTTCCCAAAACAATGAGAGTAAATGCTCTGCAATAAGTTGTACCCTTAAGGGGAAACTGTCGTCAAAACAGGACATGTATATAAAAAAAATTGAGCTTTCAGCTTTGGACAATTGTTTTAACACACGTGTTATGTTGTAGACTAAAAAGTGGGCTACTCTTAGTGACGTGTTGTTTTTTTATGGCAGTTTCCATTTAAGAGGACAAAAACTTACTGCACAATTTGCCTTCCGAAACAACACATGGGTTGTAGCTTGTGAAGGGCCTGATTGTCTCTATCTGGGTTGGTGCCACTAGGCGTCTAGCTAGCCGAAGATGCCAAGTGTAGGAAACCCAACACAATTCACCAAGGTATATTTGTTTAGAAATTAAATGAAAGAAGCGAAGAGAAGTAAAAGTAAATTGAAAGTGAAATTAACTTATATTTTCCTTCTATTGTTTAGTTGAAAATTAACTTAAAAGGAAAGAGGGAGAGAGAGAACTACAACAGTATGAGAGAGAGAACAAACAAATTTCATTTTCCTTACAAAATCCGATGAATTTGATCAGATTTGGCTTGTAACTATAATCAAGTTTGGGAAAATCTAACAAGGAAAATCCAAATATCGAAATTTAACTTCATTTTTAACCAAATACCATTTTCCCTCCATATAGAAGAAAACTGTATTGTTTTCCATGGCTGAGGTTGCTTTCCACTACCTAATTTCCAACCGAACAACCCCTTGGGAAACCCCAGCCAGATCCAAAAGGATTGTCTCTTGTCCACAAATAATCTTGTGGGTTTATAGCAGCATACACATACCAAAAAAGTAGTGACTTTTACTTTTTTTAGGGTATGTGTAAATCTGGAAACCACAAAATTATTTGTGGACTGGAGACGATCTCAACTGCAGCCCCATACGATCCAGTGCCATAGCCCTAGACACAACGAATATAGCACTAGGGAATTGCAACGACAAGAAGATTTGGTATAACTGCGATAGAGAGGCTCCCATGGAGGTTGTGAATGTACGGCTTTGAACAGTTCAAGAGGTTCATGCGTTTCTGGTCCAATATCGTGCCT
Organism: Platanus orientalis; assembly: GCA_025762735.1. Classification (NCBI taxonomy): domain Eukaryota; kingdom Viridiplantae; phylum Streptophyta; class Magnoliopsida; order Proteales; family Platanaceae; genus Platanus; species Platanus orientalis. Next base: position 8,350 of record JAOXJP010232467.1, on the reverse strand, counting down.
TGAAATCTAGGCTCACACACAGTAGCTTAGCTGCCTTTTATTTTTTATAGTTTAGCTACTGTTTGGTTTCTTTTGTTTGTTACATATAGAGAATATAATTATCATTCTTTTTTTGAGGAAGAAAATGTTTTGTGATGACGAAGTGTTGTACTGTTGTAGTGTTTGTGGTGAATTATAAGCAGACACATCATGTGTTTGGGGTTCAAAAAAGTGTTCACGTTTGAAAAGAGAGACAAAATTCAAAAACACATCATGTGTCAATCAACGACACACCTTCATAGGCCTGTGTCAACACAGACAATCATTCTCCTTTTTTTAATAAACTAGTCCTCATTTTGGTATGGCCCAATGCCCAAAGAATTAGGTACGAAATATCCATGAACAAAAATAGGTGTGAAGGGAGTCAGGGGCTGACACATCAGCACCAAAATATAATAAACCAGTTGAATTGGTAGTTTGGGCTTGTAGACTCGTTTTGCCCTTTGGGTTTTGAATGTTTATAGCCTATGTGTCACTCTTTTATTTACTTTTTATTGTTTTTATTTTTTCATTTATTGAAGGAGGTGGGGCTAGTGTGAATAGGGTTGGCTTTGGTTCAGCCAAAACCTACTGGGCCCAGCCAGTTGCCATGCTTACTCCCTAGTTAGCGCCTGGCTAATCCCAACCCGGTTTGAAACGTCTAACCCTGCTAAGCTCCGTGGTTTTCCTGGATTTATTGGTTATAATTTTGTTGGAATAAGGCTGGGAACTTGGGCCCTGCAAGTCTGCAACCAGTGGTCAACCCGACTGAGCCAAAACCTACTGGGTCTAGCCAGTTGCCATCCTTACTCCCTAGTTAGGACCTGGCTAATCCAAACCCAATTTGAAACAGGTTAACTCCCTGCTAAGATACGTGGTTTTCCTGGATTTTATTGGTTAGAATTTTGATGGATTAACGTCAGGAACTTGGGCCCTGCAAGTTGTGATCAACCCGACCAAAACCCATTGCCACAGTCAATGGTAATTGGATGATTAATTTGGTGTTTCTGTTAAACTGATCATGGTGGCTATTAATTGATACTTTGTCATTGGCTTAGACCTCCTTTAGAGTGTGTTAACCACAGTTCAGTTTAAATGGGAATAACCCTGGCTGGAAAATATTTCAAACTCCCTCCCAATGTAACTCCACATGTCACACAGGTGTGACACAACACGACACGTGGCTGACGAGTGGTGTTTACATTTCAATTTTGACATCTTTAATAGGCAGCTAAACCCGTGTAGCAATCACCACGCTCAGCCCATGATAATCACTACACAAGCTTCTGCTACAAAGAATCTCGAGTTGTCGCAGAATGGATCCACTGCCGACCAGTCATGAAGAGTGCAGCTAAAAGACCGGTTTGTCAAGAGTCCTGGAATAAGACTGCTAGGCTTCCAGATCAAGTAGTTTGTTTTTCCAACCTGTGAGAATGCATGGTCAGCAGAGACTGGTAGTGTTCTTTGATGACTTATCCCGGCATCGAAGGAACATGTAAATTAAGGAGTCTTCCGGGGGTGCTGACACATCGAGGACTGTAGAAAGCGTGAGAGTTTGAAGATTGATGTTTCTTGAATAAAAATGTATAAGATCCAAGAAACATAAAGAAAGCAAAATAAAGGAGAATAAATAGGATATGAAAGAGCAAAGAAATTCACTTTCATTTGAGAAATGAGTACTCTGTAGAGAGGGTAAAAAAGAAGAACCTGCACTAGAAATGATAACCCATGAAACACAACTCATGGTGACAGAAAAATAAGAGAATGAACAACAGTAGCTAAGAATTACAGCATGTATACATGATTAATATCTGTCGATTGCCCGAAATCTGACTTCTCACGCACACAAAATATACACACAATCAAAGAGAGTAGAGATCAAGCCTTTTTCTTTTTCTTTAATGATATCTTTCTCATATTGCTACTTAGATCAGGAGGATGAAGACCCGCTGGCTTCACCAGAGGTGGTCTTCTCCAGTCTCACAGATGGGCCTTCAGCTGAACACTTGTACTCCGACATGTCACCAATGTCTAAGGATTCTGGAAGATGTTGAGAAGCATCTTCAGGGTATACCTGCACACAAGTAAATAAATAACCCAGTGACAAAATGATTACAAAAGATCAATTATGGAAATAACAATAAAAGCTAGATATGATATAAAGAAAAACAAAAAAGAATATAAAACTTCAGGTTGAAATTTATTTATTACCAATAGGAATTAACTGGTTTTGTTTGTCATAAATGTATTTGTGGAATTTGAATTGCTAGTTCATGGTGCTGTAACGAATGAATAAACAAATTAACGTAAAACATAAACTGATGCCCAACATTCACCTACACAGTAAATTAAGAGGGGATTGTAAGCCTGGCATTCTTTTTAAATTTTTGTAATTTTGCTGTTATCATATTCTTTATGATGTTGCTCCATGACCATCATACGACATATGCATCATATCTTTAACAAATCCACATGCAACTTAAAAGAAGCAAATAGCAGAGAGATAATAAAGGTAGAAAAGTGGTACTCGGGACAGCACCCAAGTAGCGCTGTGGTAACACTATCATAATCTATTGGTTATATATATGCTCCATTAGACTATAAAAAAAGAATAAGACTAAAGGATTGCATAATAAAATAAAACCAGAGAAAGCTTGAGGTATACTTCAAAACAGATCCACAGTGTCGATATGGTACACCTTTACTAGTCAAAAGACAGCACCAGAGTAGCACTGTGGTAATGCTATCATAATATATCAAGTATATGCACCATCAGTAGGAAAAGGGAAAAAAGGAAAAGAAAATAAAACAGAAAAAGCTTGAGGTGTACTTTAAAAAGAGTCAACAATGCCACATGGTACCCTTACCACTCAGAAGACTCATACAAAAAAGCTTAAAATGCCTAATTTCACAAGAAAAAGTTGATACCTCAAGTTGGTGCAACATATCAGCTGAAGCTTCCAGGTCACCCCCATTTACGGAGTACACATCCGCTAGTGACTGATCTGATATACCAGGAAACATGACACTGAGATATGCCAGATCCATCTCAAAATCTTCATCTGCGTTCTTCTTTTCTTTTACGTCAATTTGACTCTGTGTCCACAAATCAGGAGAATCGTAAATTAAGTGGTACTTCTGCCTAATGTCTCTGGAATTGAGTGGTTCTCTGATGCCATGGATGTTAAAGGTAAGAGAAGCTTCATCATGCAAGTGGTTCTGTTTAGTATCTTGTTGGCTCTTGAAAGTAGGTTTGGACCAGGCATTTCTGTCACCACTATTAGGATCTCCAGCTGTTATCTCAAAAGCTTTGTTGTCCTCCTCTCTTTTGGAGAGTGGTACATATGATGCTGCATATGGATTCAAAGAAGACATTCCTGGTATCACAGCTTCAGCTAGTAGATAATCACCCTGTTCAAAGATGTCATAAGAGGGGTAATATCAGATGGAACAAATAACAAATAATGTAGCAGGGGAATCCGGAGAGTTGTAAAGCGCAGTAATTTTGCGAATTAAAGAGAACATAACTATTCATATAAAGTAAAAATAGAACTGGAGCCTGCAGTATACTTTAAAATCCATGCCTTCACATGAGATTATGGCCAGATGGATACTAATTAAAAAAAATTCCCGACTTTACAAACCTGTAAATTAGAATTATTGGGTGTATTTAATATATATAAATAATTCATGGTCCATATGTATTACAACAACAACAACAACAACAAACAGACTTATCCCAACTATTTGGGGTCGGCATGGTCCATATGTATTGTGCATAAAAAAATAAAACCAAGCTAAGAATGAAAACACACACACACACACACACACACACACACACATATATATATATATATATATATATATATATACATATTTCAATGAGAGCATGTTAATTTTTATCTTTACACAGTTTACCCTTTTTCTTAATATCATTAAGAGACACCTGAGGGTTTTTAAAGTCATTTAATGCTCTCTTAAAAAGAGAAGTTTGAATGGACTAAAAGCTTGACCATTGCATCTGTTTCTTTTGCAATAAAGAACCAAACAGTCAACAAGAATGTAACCATTCCATCCATTTCCTTCCTATGAAGAACCACTCGCAGACAAGGGACAGGTCATTTCGCTTTCCCTTTCTTTCAGTAAAGACCCAAACACAAACCAGAAGAAGATGTTCGATTTCTTCTCTTCCCCTTTCCTGCCGTAAAAAGATTTTACCCCTGTTGAATCATGATACCCACTAGCATGATGTAGATAAACAAAAAATCCCATAAGCTAGAGAGAGTTCTATTCTTGCTTTGCGTGTGTGTGTGTGTGTATATATATATATATGGGTTGGGTACATGAACACTACTCCACCATTCCTCTATATCTAGGGCTTTATCTTCTGTTAAATCACAATCACTCGTCTTTTTTCATTACTTCAACCCAAGTCAATTTTTGCTTTCAACTTGCACCATCTCATTCCTTCTCACTGGCGCAGTCATTGGAATTCATTGCATATGATTGAACCAACTCAGTCAAATTTCACCCATCTTATCACCAATTGGTGCTACACCTATGCTCCTGTGAATGGATTCATTTCTAATTTTATCCTTTCTATTCTTGTCATTCATCCATCTCAAGTTCTCAACATCCTCATTTCAACCAAGGTTTACCGACTCAGATTTTTTACTCGACTCGGATAGCTTAGGAGTGGAGTCGACTTAGGAGTCATTGGAGTCAACTTGGGGAATCATTTTTTTGATAGGTAATTATAGGTAAAGATGGGTTTTGAACCCATGTTAGTTTTTATTTCTATTTTTATAAAATAGAAAAAAAAATTTAAAATTACATAAAAGTATTTTGGATCAAGTATTATCTATGTTTATGGTACATATGAGTATTCTGTATTATGATCCTATAAAATTTCCACTAATCAAGAGATTCTTCTATATGAAAGCTCAATAGTAATTCAAAGATATTACCAAGAACAAATAAATAACTAAAAATCGTTATTCATGTACCATCCTAGTTTCTTTCAGACTAAAAGGAGAGAAAAAAATAATAACAATAAATACTTGGATTTTATCATGTCGAACTTGTTGGCTGTTGTTGGCTGCTCGAAATGGAAGCCTCTAGTGGAGTCTGGACCGTGCAACAGTTGAAGAGAAGTCTGAGAGAACCAATTGCACATTATGCGGAAGCTTCTAAAATTTGAATTGCTGAACGCCTAAAATCATATTTCAATCTTTAGTTCTTCTCGAATTGAACGAACTCTTGAGTCTTTAATCTTGAATCTTGATTGAAGAACAAGATAGATTACGAGGGATGAGCTCTACTTGACTTGAATTCCGAAATTGAAGAAACAAAATGGCGTGAACTGTTTGGACTTTGGAAAAGAAGAGTCATATTCATTGTTATTCTTTAATATTTAAACCTAAATTCAGTAATTAGGATTTTTTTTATTAAGTTTTATTATTATATAACACATGTGTTTTTTTATTAAGAGTCATATTAAGTTTTACACACATATGCTTGATCCCACGATAATTGGTGCAACTTTGAATATCCTTCTTGATTTTTAGATCGGCACCATGATACTTCCTCCAGTTGTTTGGTACACGTGTCTCACTAATAGTGACCACATCATGCATGTGTGTGTGTATGTATATATATCATCAAATGTTTTGCACTCTCTCTCTATCACATCCCTATAGGCTATAACACACACACACACACACACACACATATATTAAAAAAAAAATTTCCCACCTTTTAAATTTGCCTCTTCTTGTACTGTGTATTGTATTCCATTCTTTTCTTTCTAATAAGAATTGTGCTATTCATCATCATCAATAAAAAAATAAAAAAAACCCCTAATATACTGAAATCTTGTTGTAGGGCCCGAGAGGAACAGCAACACTATGATCCAGATAAACAGTAATAAATACCAATCAAAATCTTCACTTCAAGAGATGGATAATAAAAATACCTTTACCCTTATGGAAATCTAATTAATCCATTTATCATTGCAGAGAGAAATTGAAAAAGACACACATGAAAAACTATAACAGCAGAGAAAACAAGATTCTATGCAATACCACTCCCCCCCCCCCCCCCCCACAAAAAAAAAGAAAAAGAAAGAGAAATATCATAAGCAGGATTCAACTCAACTCCCTCTTTTCCACAAGTTCACTATCTAAAACCGTAAGGTGGGCAATAGAGTAACCAAATTAGATCTTATTGTACATAATGCCCAATCAAAAGAAAAAAGGTCAAAGGGCTCCAAAGAGGGATCTTTTATTCAGAAGAGCAGCAGGAGGAAGATAAACATAAATGATAACCAAAACTGATTAGAAATCATTACTTCAACCAAAGAAACACTGTCCGTCAATAGAGTTACTCAAAGTCTCATAAGAACGATAACCAAAACATCATAAAGAACTGAGACACACAAATAAATAATATAATGCAATCAAACTCTACTCCAATCAGCAATCTTCCCTAATTTTGCCTTTCCTTTTTAACTCTGTGAAGAAGATCGACAAGCCCTCTTTAAATAACCACCGAAAAAAAAATTCAAGATAGCAACCGCATCTCATCAACCAAAAAAGCAGAAAGAATGGGAAATACACATGATTGGGCAACAAAACTTCCAAAATATAAAAAACCCAAAAAGCACCAAGAGAGAGAATAAAGGTATTCGATCGAAACCCACCTGTAAATTGATCGTGGAAGTCGAGAACCATTAATCGATCCCTTTAAAACCCTAATTCGAGATCGTTAGATTCTGGGGTATTCAGAAGGATGGATTGTGTTTGAGAGTCGAACAGTTGGATTGCAAAGGAACAGTGCAAATAGAAAAGTCAGATCGAAAAGAAGCGACCACGCTATCAAAGGGAAAAGTTTTCTAAGATTGTAAAAGAAGATTGCAATAATTATAATAAGAGGGATTATTTTGTGTAGATAATGAACATTGAATTTCTGTGTATCATCACATCATTTGCTTACCAAATACTGATTAGTTTAAAATTTTCCAATCAATTTACTTGCTGTTGGGTGGGTCTCAGGTTCAATTCTTGGAAAATAGTTCTGGAGACACAAGCCATGTCTATCGTTATTATTAGGTCAACTTATACTATTTCATCAATTCCGATCTCACCTTCTATCTTATGTGCTAGAGTATATTCTTTTTAATAAATTGATTAGTATATAGGATCTATTTTTTAAACTTCTTAGTTAAGAGGTTTTTTTTTTTCATGTAGAAAAGTAATAAAGTTACAAAAATAACAAATAAATACAATACTCACTCCAAGAAAAGTAGTGCATGAACTTCACAAACCTAATGCTCAAGTCTTAGGTTGTATTCTGAGAGAAGGGATTACATTGAAATCAATTGGATAGAGTAAACAGTAGTCATAGTATCTATATAACAATACATAACCTCGGGCCCAAGCTAGGTTGCGGTCCAAACTTAAATTTAGGCTAGAATTCAGCCCTAGCCATTGACCATCCAAAGCTCAAGCTAAGCCTGTTGGGCCAAGTTTAGCCAAGTCAGTTGGGATTTGGCCTGGTTTGATCCAATTACAACCCTACTAAAAAATTAACTTGAACCTCTTTTATAACCCCATAGAGAGAATAATAGCAGGTTAGATATGTACAATGTTGAACCCTTGGCAACATTTAGTTGATTTTTTTTGGTAATAACATTTAGTTGATTTTTCTTCTATTCATTTCTTGTTATGTACTATATTCGGGAAGGGAATGATAATATGTAAACCATATACATAGGGTGGGTTTATATCAGGTTAACTTGGGCTGACCTGGTTATCGGCCCTGTCTACAGGTTGAGGTCCAGGTTGGTTCTGATAACTATGGTTTGAATCTTTTGTTTATGTGTTGGAAATATGTGAGATAGTAATTACCATAAATATGTTAGGTTCACCATCCTCTCATGCACTGAGCCTTCAGCTTCATCTTCCCCGTAGAACACCGGTAGTTTTTTTTTCTTATAGTTATTCTGTGATCCAAGATTTTGAATTAAAATAGGAATATGTACTGACGTTTCATCAAAAGGATAAAATATAGGACGTAAGGGTAAGGGAGATTTTAAGAAGGAATGTTTATTAATAATAGGAATAGAATTTTGAGGGAGAAATTTTAGGGATATGGGAGACTTGAATGGGAAAAGAGACGTTAGAAGAGAATAGGGTGAGGGGACAGTATTTTGGGAAAAAATTAGAATAAAAATTGAATTAGAATATCCATGTGGATGAGAGAGAAAAGGGGCGTGAGGTTACTGTTTATACTCCAAAACAGTAAGTTCCTCCATGTCTCCATACAACAGGCT
>JAOXJP010232466.1:0-10465 GCA_025762735.1 Platanus orientalis | reverse complement strand
GAAGTGTTGTTAAACCCAAGTCCTCTTCTATCACCACATTCTTACCCATTGTAAGCATTCTTTTAAGTTTAGGATTTTCAAAGGTAATCATAGATATTGACTTCCTCTTATCATATTCTAGTTTTTCAATTAGGTTGAGATGATCTAGAGTTTCTTGAGTCAATTTGGTACGTCACATCTAACTCTTTATTTATTTCATTTAGAGAGTTGACTTGATTTTTAAGGTCGCTCATATACTCATAAGCCTCACTCACATTTGTTTCTAGAGTTTTGACATTTTCTTCTAATTCAAAAGTTCTAGACTTATTGTCAAGATTTTTAAGGTCTAGAATCTTATTGACTAGGATTTCATTCTCTTCGATCAACTTTCTCTTTTCTACTTTTCTATTTTTTTTCTACATTGAGAATTATTCTTAGATCTCTAAGTTTTAAATCCAATGAATTTACTTTTTATTTTAGGCCTTGATTCTCCTTTTCTAGTGAGGCACCCATGGAGCTAGACTCCAGTTGTTTGACTGTTTCCCTAAGTCTGTGGTTCTCATCTAGTAGTCTGGAATTAGTTTCAAGCAACTCCACGTCCTTAATAGAATTATTACTTTTGTTGCTCAATTTTACTAGTAGTTCCTTATTTTCATTTCTAAGTTGAGAAACTAGTTTTTCCAATGATGAGCTTTCTTTAAAAAATTTGTCAAAAGCCTCTTGGAGTTTGCTTTCATTATTCTCACATTCTCTTTCACTATCACTTCCACTTTCACTACTGGAGTCATTTTTTGTGAAAGCTACAAATGCAACAACACCTTTTGATGAGTCTTCATTAGTGCTAGATGATTATTCATCATCCGAATCATCAGTGTTGTCATCTCAAGTGGCGGCCATTGCCTTCTCGTGTTTGCCCTTAGATTTTGATTTCTTATTGGCATAATCAGAGGCAAAGTGACCTCATTCTTTGCATTCATAGCAAACGACTTCATCCTTTGAGATTTCCTTTCTCCTTGATGAATCCTTAGAATTTCTAGATGGAAATTTTCTTCTAAAGTTTTTTGCATTCTTCTTATAAAATTTCCTAAACCTTTTTGTAATGAAAGTTATTTCATCATTGGAATTTTGTTCCAAGCTTAACACTCTTCTACCTTAAGAGCAACTCCCTTCTTTTTGACATTTTGCTTGAATGTCATTTCAAAGGTTTGGAGTGACCCTACAAGTTCTTCCACTATTAAGGTATCTATATCTTTTCTTTCCTCTATAGCAGTTACTTTGGGTCTAAACCTTTTCAGAAGTAATTTAAGGATTTTCCTTACAATCACATCAGGTTTCAGTGGGTCTCCAAGTCCTACTTTGGAGTTCACTAGGTCTTAATGCTTAGTATAGAAATCAATGAACTGTTCATCTTCTTCCATTCTAAGTTCTTCGAACTTAGTGGTAAGCATCTAAAGTTTTGACTTCTTTATTGCATTGGTTCCTTCATGGGTTACTTCTAGTAAGTCCCATGCTTCTTTGGCTTAGGTAAATGAGTAGATACACCAAAACTCATTTTGGCTAATTGTGCAAAAGATATCATTCAATGCCTTATAGTTTGGGATGTGAGCCTTCTTAACAGTTTCACCCCATTCTGTTTCTGGTGTTGTTGGTTTTTTCCAATTTTGTTGGATAGACATTCACATGGATAGGTCCATGACTTGGAGAAGAGTACTCATCCGTATTTTCCAATATGGATAGTCACTCCCATTAAAGAATGGGGGTTTTGTGGTTGAGTAAGCTTCTTTTGGGTTGGCCATCTAGTAGTTTTTGCTCTAGGGATTTTTTTATCTTTCTACTCCGGTTGTTAGACTAGGTGTGAGCAGCTTGGCTCTGATACCAATTACAAGTCCAGAAATGATCCTAGAGGGGGTGAATAGGATAATTCAAATTTTCTATTGAAACAATACAATTATAGCCAAAATTTAATAAACTCATAACGACTTGCAATGCAAGTCAATCTACACTATGTGTCTTCCGCGAGTGTGGTCTACACTTCCGGTGTTTCCGGTGGAAGTGTCAAGTTTACACAATCGGTGTCTCAGGCGATAGTGTTGGATCTATTCCCGATGTCTCTGGCAAGAATGGTCTACACCTTCGATGAGGTGCTTAGGTCTACAATACTGGTGTCTTTGGCGGTAGTGATCAAATCTCCTAGTGGAAGTATTCATAAGTATATGAATATAATTTAATCAAGCAAAGCTAACCTCTTTGAAGGTTGATGTAGCCTCTACCACAATCTGGGACTACTCTTTCTTGAGTAAGATATGACTATTGAATCCTATGCAAGTTTTCCTTTGGACAACTCTTGAATCCTGCCTCTTGAAAATTTACCTTAGCAAGGGTACAGTGGGAGCTTTGATTGGTCTTTATCCTATTTAGGAATAGGGATTGATGAGCACAAGGTTGGAGAAAAGAATCTCTCTTAAAATTACCAAAGTTTTAAGCAAAAAGTATTCAAAGTCATTCTAGACCAATACCTTGCTCTTTGGTGCTTATCCCTATTTATAATAGACCTAAAATCATAGTGTCCATTGGATAAGAACAATCCTTAACGGTCAAATTATGTTTACCATTGATTTGTTTTGAATTTTTGAAGATTCCATGCCAGTTTGTGCATTTCTGGCACTTTGGATCAATCCAAGTGCTCAAATCTCAAAAAAACTAGCACCCAAGAATCCCTAGTTCGATCCTGGATCGATCCAAATTTGTTTGGATCAATCCAAAGTTTGTAATTCTTTAATAATGCCTGTAAAGGCTGTAGAGACTTTGGGATCGCTCCTCCAAGGTCCGGGAAGATAGTAGACCTTTGAAAACCTTTGATAGGCCTTTGATTCACTATGGCCATGCCACCTTACCTGTTTTACCTTTTGTGAGCTCCTAGTGAAGTGTGAATCCTTCAAAATGATTTTCAAGTTCCTGGTTGGCTTTCCTTGAGTTAGTTCTTCGCACTTGAGGCAGTTCTTCGTGCTTGGGGTAGTTCTCATGAAGCTCAAACCAGACACCCTTCTAGACTTTAACAGGACTCCTTACATGTCCTAGTCTATACAATGCTTGTATTTTATAGTTCATAGAATTTACAACTTTTACATTAACACCAAGTCCTTGTCGAATTGGATTCTCCTCCTTGCTGCTCTGGCTGAGGTAAATTTTGTTTATTTTTTATTTTTTATTTTGGGTTTTAGCTTTAATACAATGGGATTTTGATCTGGTTGTGGAGAATTTTTTTTTGAGAGACAAAATGGCATTAAGAACTAAACAAGAAGGATGTTTTATCATAAAGAAGATTGCAGGTATTAATCTAGACAAAAATATGGAGATTGTTAATTGCACCCATATCCTTGGATGTGGAGTGGAGGTCAAATACCTCACCCTTCCTTTGGAGGGTAAGCAGAGAACTGGAGAATTGTGGGATCCAGTTCTTTACAAGGTTTTCAAACATCTTAAACATGATACTTCATCAAAAATAATTATATTTTCTTGGGTGGCCAGATTACTTTGATTAAATTGTCATTATACTATTTGTTAGGCTCTTTAAAGGTTTTCATGTATTGAAAAAAAAAAACTGTGGATTCTGTGGGAACTTGGAGAATCAAAGAGGGACCATTAGATAAATTGGGAAATGGTGTGTAGATTAAAAAATAAATAAAAAGGTGTTAGATTGGAAATGTGTCACCTCCAAGAGTGGAATGAGTATTTGTTATCTAAGTGGCTCTAGAGATGTCCATGGGAATCTTACAGTCTGCCTCTGTGGCATGCAGTGATTAGGGAAATGTATTGGAAGCAACTTGATGGGATTCCAACAATGCAAATAGGATTAAGGAGGTATATTCTTAAAAGAGTATTAGTAGACACATTCCACAATTTTCATAGTTCATCAGATATGAAGTGGGTGAAGATGATAATATTAAATTTTGTGAACACTTATGGTGAGGTGACAGTCCATTTAGCTGTAAGTTTTCTTCTATCTTCTCCATTCCCAAATTTATCTGAAGACTGGTTTAGGTTTTTTTACTTTATCTTAACTACATCAAACTTATTTTTCTAAATCTCCTATTGGGTCATTAGAATGAAACTACTATTGGAAATACTACTAGAATCATCTCACTCATGTTCCTCAAGAACATGTCTGTCAGATATTTCATTCAAGTTGTTATTTCTTGCATTTGATGCATTTATATGGTTTTATCTTTGTTCAACTATGGAGGTTTGGGGGGCAATGTGGGGAGATAGCGGAATGAATTGGATTTTTCCTAGTAGCATTGAAGATCTAAAGATTGTGGAATGTATATAAAAAAGCTAATGACTTTCTGTGTTATGTGTTCTTGGGGGGTAAACTGTAAAGAATTAGGGGACCCTTTTGTGGATATGAAAAGAGGGTGGGGAAACATTATTAGAAATAGTCACAGTTTGTAAGTTTGGTGTTCTTTTTTTGGGATCTCGTGTCCCCATATTAATGAAATTTCTCTTATAATTTGTTTCTTCTAATGAACATAATTGTTCTATTCTTTTTCTATCTCTGGTTTCACGAATCAATTTAGTAAAGAACAATCTTTTCATTTTTCATTTGTGACATCATTTACCTTTTATCTATCTAGGTATTTGAACCAACTCTCTATCACTTTTAGTGAATTCATACGTGTATCTGCATCTTTAAGTGCATTACATTTTTTATTCTGCTACACATTAAATAGTTTCTTCATACTTATTTTGAACATAATTTAATTGCAGAGTCAAGGCGAAAGCTAGGAGCAGTATCATCGGAGTTAGCTATTTGTTAATTGATAGTGCTAGTTGGTGGTAATTTTTTTTTGTTTTTAAGTTTACATTGGATTTTAGTTTACTATTAAATGTTGGGATGGAATGATATATATATATATATATATATTGCTTATTGTTGAATACTTAACCAAAGTTTCTTTTCTTTTTATCAATTTGTTCATTGAAAGTACTAGCTTGTGGTATTTTTTTTTAACTTTACATTGTTGAAATTTGCCAAATCATTGTAGTACAGTCCAATGATGGGTTTGGGCCTATGACTAGCTCAAACCCAACCCATTTAAAGTCATATGTTTTGTGTATTTCAGGACATTAACAACGAAAATTAGAGTTTATAAAACAAGTAATTAGCATTATCATAGATAGGAGTTGAATTCAAAAGCATCAAAATACGATAGAGTACATTGAAGGGGTGAATGAATTCATTGACATTGTCGTATCTCATGGGTTGTTAAGTAGTTGAAAGATGAAGTTTCCATGTGTTAAATGCTGCAACATAGCATTGTAGGATAAGGAAACAATATATGACCATCTGATTTGCAATGGGATTCTAAGAAGTTACACTAAGTGGTATTTCCATTGATAAGACATAAGTTCATGTAGGTCTACACAACATGACATGGTAAGTAGTTTAATGGATAAAGATGAGACTGAGGATGATATGAGGGGTATGATTCATGATGATTTTGGGGTTCAGGACAAAGCAAGAGATCAAGATGGTTTAACAGATGAAGTGCATAATGTTGTTGCTTATAAGTTTTATAAAGTATTACTAGACACCGAGAAAGAATTATATCTAGGTTGTAAGTCTCATTCAAAATTATCCTTCATTATTAGGCTATGGAATATCAAGTGTTTGGTTGGATGGAGAAGTAAGTCTTTTGATATGTTGCTCGACTTGTGAAAAGAGTTACTCCTAGAAGGTTCGAGATTTCCAAAGAATTTTTTATAAAGCAAGAAGATGATTTTTTATCTTGGTTTAAGTTACAACAAGATTGATGCAAGCCTGAATGATTGCATGTTATATTGAAAGGATTCTACCAAGAAATAATCTTGTGACATTTATGACACTTCGCGATGGAAGACTCTAGAAGAACCATCATAAGACAGTAAAAAAAAGAGTCCGACTAAGATTCCCCGTCACTTTTTCTAATAATTCATCTTCAAAGGCTGTACATGTCATCAAAGACTGCATCTTACATGAAATGGCATGATGAGGAATGGACTAAAGATGGTATTACACAACATCCTGCTGACAATCCCACATGAAAACACCTATACCTCATCAACATAGCTTTGCAAATGAATCTTACAATGTCAAACTTGGGTTAGCAAGTGATGGGTTCAACCCTTTTAGGACAATGAGCATCACACAGAACACATGGCCTATGGTATTAATCTGATACAATTTTCCACCATGGTTGTGTATGAAGCAAGGTAACATGATCCTGTCATTGCTTATACCTAGTCCACAAAGCCCAGGAAATGACATCGACGTATATCCGAGGCCCCTCCTAAATGAGTTAAAAGATTTGTGGCAAAATGGTATTGAGTCCTTTGATGCTTCGAAGAAGGAACCATTTACACTTCGTGCAACATTACTTTGGACAATTAGTGATTTTCTAAGGTATGCTATGTTGTTGGGATGGAGCACAAAGGGTAAGTTGGTATGTCCTTCATGCGATAAGGATACTTGTAGCATATATTTGCATCACAATAGGAAGCAATGCTATATGGGTCATCGTCGGTTTTTACCTTTGGGTCATAGGTTCCGAACACAGAAGAACTCTTTTGACAAAACTTTAGAGGGCAGGGCAGCCCCAAAACTACTTTTTGGATAAAAAAATGTTAAATGAGTTGGAGGGTACTAAATACATATTCGGAAAACAGTCTTAGAGGATGAGATCTAAACGCACAGATAGTGACGGGATGCCATTTAATTGGAAGAAGAAGAGCATTTTCTTTGAGCTTTCATATTGGAAGCACAATCAAATAAGGCAAAATCTAGACATGATGCATATTGAAAAAAGATATGTGATAATATTATTGGGACTCTGTTGAACCTTGAAGGAAAAACTAAGGACATGTTAAAGGCCCATCTAGACTTGGTGGAGATGGGGGTGAGACCTGAACTCCACCTGAAATGGCAGTTGGACAGAACTCATACATATCTACCACTGGGATAGGTTGCGATGGTCTACTACTGCTGCTAAAACTTTTTAAAAAATAAACAGCGGCGGTTATTGACCGCCACTAATTAATTCATATGCATAAATAGTGACGGTAAGTGACTGCCACTAGTAACTCATTTATTAGTGGCTGAGGTCAACAACCGCCACTAGAGCCGCCGCTAAAGGTATCCACGATGCAGATTTTTGTGGCAGTATGTTGGCTGGCCACTACTAATAGCTTTAGCAGCGGTTATTAAACTTTTACTGGCAGTAGTTGACCACCACTAAAAGTTCTACTTTTTTAGTGATCAGAAAAAGTAGTCCCATGAATTTCTTTTGAGAGAGAGCCTACAAATCAATCATTTGGTTGGCTACATTTGGGTGAGGCCTAACTGAAGATCATTCTAATCAAATTGAGAACTAAAACTTAAACACCATAAAATTTTTGGTTAAGGTCAGTGACTCGAGAGAAGCCCAAATAGCACAATGTTATGGTCATGTCACCACTATAAGATTTCGGGCCACCACTTGCTCATGTAAAAAATCCCAACAACTTTCACAAGCTTTATAAAAATGAAATTATGAAGATGCAAATATGTTTGTGTTCTTTGTTAACTTACATATATGAAACTTAACAAAAGAAAGAAAGAAAAAACTAACTCCATTTTAAAACAACGAAGTGTTGAAAGACATAATGTATACATGAGATGCATTTATTTCCATTAAAAATTCTTAAAGAAAAACAACATGGATCCATAACTTCAGGTTCATTAATCTGAGTAGGAAGCAAAAGAGAAAAGACAGATATCGGAATTCTAAGGTGAAGTTTGTTTTGTTATGTTGACGGGTATAATACCTTTGATCAAGAAGATCGTTTTTTAAGTATCACATGGATGTATTAGAGAAAGACAACGAAAAGGAATAATATTTGAAGATACAATAAAGCTGGATAATAATTATCAAATAGCATTTGTTTGTGTCCATCTAAGATGGTTGAGATCATGCATCAAAGACGAATTTACCCAAATATCAATAAACAACCCATGAATATGACACCAAGATCTTCGAATCTGAAGCCCTTTGTTCTTCGGTTTCTTGTATTTGCTTAAAAGAAGAAAAAAAAAATTGGTCTTGCCACATAAGTATTTTCTGTTAGTTGTCGGTCAAGGTGGCTATGTAGCCAAATTGCAGATATTGACCGAAAATTTCTTTCATGGTTCAAATGAGGATGTAGGGGCTAGATTCTCGTGCCCAGAATCCATGTGTCTTAGCATGGAATAGACCATATAGTCTGGTCTTTCCATTCAAGTTTGGGAGCACTAATCCAAATAGCGATAGTGATATCTTTCTCACCATTACCGGTCGTTCCCTCTTTCTCATGTATATCTGAAATTCGTATGGAAATAAGGAGAAAGGTCAATCTTGAAAGGCCGTGAAAAGTATCAACGAAGAGTATTGCAACTATTCATCTAGGATTGATGATGGAGCAAAGATATATAAGAAGAAAAAAACTATGACAAGCATTAAGGGGAAAAAGAGGGATAAATGAAGGAAGAAATAGATCTTATCATTTATCACCGAAAGTGCTGTCCCACCACAAATGTGGCCCATGGTTTGTCAAGTGCTCCAACATTTTTCGAGCTTTCAGCCAGCCATCTGTGACTATAAGGAACCACAAATCACACGCCATAGTTTCCATCCGGCCCTTAAAAAGTGCTAAAAGTTCTTTCGTACAATGCATCCAAACACTGCCCAAGTTGACTTGCTCAGTATCTGCCTCTCCTAGAAATCTCTATCGCCAGGTATTCTCTGTAACATTCCATATCCTCTCAAATCATGCCATATTTCATACGTTCAAAGAATCATCTTCTAGTTGCGAAAATTGGTTTTTGAGCTCCAAGGAAGACTCTTTTGAATGACCATCCCTATTGGAATCACTTTCGAGGTGAACTACCTTAAAATTGGTGACCATATGGAATATATGCTTCTGGATATCTTCCATTAGCTCACTGCGAATACTGTCATGCCCTAGTCCTAGGTTATCAACACTTCCCCAAGACATGACAGTAAAGGAGAGAGAGAGATGAAATCCACTTCAATGTATTCTCCTTACAATGTAAGGATGAACATCAAGGTTCTCAAATGGAAAGTATTACAACAGAATATAACACATACACATGGGACATAAGGATATCCTCAAGTGTCTGATTGGTTCACTCTGTCTGACCATGTGTCTGTGGGTGAAAAGTTGTATTGAACTCAAGTTGGAGCCCATAGCATTTTGTAATTTGTTCCAAAACTGAGAAGTGAATCAAGAGTCCCTATTAGAAACAATAATGACTGGTACACCGTGAAGTTGCATTATCTCTCTGATATACAAGTTAGCCAAGAAGTCCATCGAAATAGTAGACTTGATAGCTGGGAAGTAAGCAGACTTGGTGAGTCTATAACCAATCACCCAAATGGCATCTTTCCCACTCTTGGACCTAGGAAATTCCACAATAAAATCCATGGTAACATGCTCCCATTTCCACTCGGGAATAAGGAGTGGTCACAATAAACTCATAGGACTCCAGTGTTCAGCTTTCACTTATTGATAAACTAAACATCTTTGAACATCTTGCATTATCTCACACTCCATATTATTCCACTAATACGTGGTCTTCAAATTCCTGTATATCTTTGTGTTACTTTGATGTCCAATGTATCTGGACCTGGGTGCCTCATCAAGAAGTTCCTATTTCAACATCTGATCATTAGGAGCACACAAGTGGCCTCTACAAGACAAACCACCATCGTTATGTATCCCAAACTTGGGCCTCATCCCAATGGCAACCTCATCAATAATCCTAACTAACTTAGCATCCTTCCTCTGCCCCTCTAAAATCCTCTCTATGAAATTAGATTGGATTTCCAAGTTAGCAACCCTAGCTATAGTCTCATAAACCTACAACTCAAGGTTCCAATCCTTCATGGATTCAAGTAGTTGCCATTCTTTGATCATTAGGTATGCGAGAATGGCGTTAGACTTTCTACTCAAGGCATCAGTTACAATAAACCCACTACCTTTTTTTGTCTTACATTCTACTCTTTTTTAGAAAACAAATACTATAAGCTCTTGTGGTCAGTGCATATCTCAAATTGTTCACCATACAAGTATTGGTGCCATATCTTCAAAGCAAAGACTACTACGACTAACACAAGATCATAAGTTGGATAATTCATCTCATGTTTTTCAACTATCAGGAATAGGGGTGGGCATGGGCCGGGCCATGGTAGGCCCAGGCCCGGCCCTCAAATTATAGACTGGGTTCGGGCCGGGGCTTAGGCCCATAGGGGAGGGCTCGGGACGGGGTTTGGGCCCAGCCCTCATTAATTGGCCAAGCCTCGGGCCGGGCTTCGGGTCGGCCCATGAATAAAAATTAAAAAAAATGTTGAGATGTAGGTTTGAACTCTAGACCTATCCAAGGTTCAAAATTTCAATTTTGATGGATTATTCG
>JAOXJP010232465.1:0-10465 GCA_025762735.1 Platanus orientalis | reverse complement strand
ATGTCATAATGTGATCATGGTACTTACAAATTGTAGAGATTAAAACTCAAAAGCACTTGTTCTTCAACTTTGCAAAACTCTCATAAATTTTTTTAAAATCCTTCAACATATTCTCTTTGATCTTCCATTAATGTTCTAGGGCTCTTACTTGTGCAAAACTAGGGTTTAGGGTCGAGTTTGGATCATTCTTATAAAGATAGGAGGTGTCCAAGTAGAATTTGGAAACTTTCCCATTTAAAAAAAAAATCACTATTTTTGAATTTAATCACAATTTTCAAGCATTTTCAAATTATTTATGATTTTGCCACTGTACTACAATGACTCTAACTTTCTTTATAAAACTTTGTTTTTCGAATCGTTTATTGCATTGGACTCTAGACTTCAATACATTTCTTTTAACATATTTTTCATAACTAAATTCTCAGGTTTACTATTTGTCATCTGATTTTAAAGTTATTTTATGTTTTTAGGTCTCTAATTTAGTCATAAAGACTTAAAAATAATTTAAATGCTTAAGAAAAATTTAAGATATTAAAAAAACATAGCCTGGATTCATTAAAAAATGAGTAGTTGGGCTGTGTTGAGTCTGTAAATGAACCTGTCTATATATGAACTTTTTTAAAGATATGAAAAATCTGAGGAAATGGGGCTGACCTTAAGAGATTTGGATTCTGGGGAAGTTCTTGAGAGTTCACTGAGTGTTGAATATAGGTTGAGGTGGTTTAGATTGGATTGCGTTAGAATTGGATGATTGGGGTATGCTGAGTCTCTAGATAGTCTTGGTTTGGGTGAGAGTCTTTTGAAGGTCTAGGAACTCTATAAAAGTAGGACCACTTACTAATTGAATTTCTTATATCTGATGAATTCTTGAGGATCTACTGAAGGTTCATCACTTGCTGAAAATTATTGGTTTTAATCTAGAAAAATTAAGAAATTTAATGTGGAACGGGTCTGATAATATCTAAGTTTAAGAACTAGTTTTGAAGCCTTGACAAAAATTGAGATTTAACCACTAAATGTTTTGAATTTGACAGTTTGAAAAATTTTCAAGAGCTTACCATAGGTCAAATATAGAAAAAATTGTCTTTTGAGAGTATGGGGAAGTATTGAGATTTTAAAAATTGTTGGAGTCTCCGAAAATTTCAGTTCCTTAGATAGCTTTTCAAAGATAATCATGATTAGAGGGTATATGATTTGATTTGGGGGCACTTAGGTGATAGAGGAAATTTTTAGGATTTATTAAGGGTCCGATTTTGAGGAAAAATTAAAGAATTTTGAGAATGTGGAAATAAAATGATATTTTTTCCAGTCTTTGATGCTTCAATGTGGGAAAGCTTATGAATGTTGGAGAATTCTGGAGAAAATGGGTTTAATACCCCAAAATTTAGAATGTTTTGAGGGTATAAGAGTAAAATGGTAATTTATCATCCTTTGATGTTTTAATGTGGGAAGACTTATGAAAGATAACAAATTCTAAATAAAATGAGGTTGATGAATTGAAATTTAGACCCTTATAGTCCTAGAGTGTTTTTTGGGGGAATAGGGTTTAGTTTGATTAATCCTTAAGTAGGGTTTTGGCATTAATGTTGCATTTTGCTACTAGAGTATTCATTGAAAATGTCTAATCATTTAGAGTTCAGATCTAATCTCAATGTTTGGGATTTAAGGAATACCATGGTTTTAGCTTATCTTTCCTAAACCAAGGGTGTCTAGAGTCTAATCTTATATATTGTTGAAATGAACCCATCTGGTTCCATTGATTAACCAAAGTCAAAATCTGGGTGCTGACGATTTATTAATTGAAAATAAGGTATTTCATGGAGTAGATCAGATAACTAACATAAGAGTTCATAGGATTCAATTATACAATGAAGACTTCATGACTAACAAGTATGAACCATGGATATAACAATTACATAGATTCATAAGAAAATGGTATAATTCAATGATGCTATGATGCTTTACTTCTAATTCCCTTAATGATTCTCAATTTCCAACCAATTCTCCATTAAACATAGACCAAAATATAGATTAAAGGTTTTTGAAAAGAGAATTCCTCATTCTTGTAAAATCACTAAATCCTTAAAAAAACTTTAGATCAAA
The DNA here is from genome assembly GCA_025762735.1 of Platanus orientalis. NCBI lineage: Eukaryota > Viridiplantae > Streptophyta > Magnoliopsida > Proteales > Platanaceae > Platanus > Platanus orientalis. Next base: position 8,362 of record JAOXJP010232465.1, on the reverse strand, counting down.
GACAAAGGAAACCAATCCATTCATGGAAATTCAATCAACCACTAATAATTAAAGATCCAATAGAAATTCTAGCATTCTAAGAAGGAATTTCATGTATTACTTGGATAATTACTTACTACTAAGATCATAAGAAGGGAATTTCACAAACTTAATGCATAATTACTTTCCAACTTGTAAATCCTTTCTTCTCTTAGCTTTTCAAGTAAAATTCATAGGGATCTCTCTCTTCACTTCTCTTTATTGTAATTCAAACATAGATTCATCATCAAAATCTACAGATTTATGAGAAGTTTTATTGAAAATGCATTAATCCAACCTAAAATGAGCTAGATCTAAGAATTTTTGGCTTATTTTACTCAAAGAAGAAGCTCAATCTTCTCATCTTTCTCAATTCTCCAAAAGTTTTCTCCCCTTTTTGTCTTTCCATCTCTCTATGTTCATTTGTTCCTAAATAAGGAAAATACAGGTATTTGGTTCATCACATGAATTTGGAGTGAAATAACTTGCAACACAAATCTTAAGAAAATTTTGGGACTGTGGTAATCAATCATGAATCCTCGTAATTGCACTCAATACATAGGATTTGGGTTTTCTCATTTCTGGGTATTTCCTAAGCGTGATCAATCACCATCGTTCTTGGTGTTGGTGATCGATCACCAATACCAATTTCTAAATTTTAGTGTTTGGATCTCCACCATTCAATCCACCTAGTTTAATGGTCTCTCAATCTCTTTTAAACTATGTTAAACCCTCAACAAGCACTGAGGTTAGTCTTCTTGCTCAAAATAAAAAGATTCCATAATTAGATACATGATTTTAGACCCGAGGAAAAAATTAAGTGAAAATGAATTTCATGAGAACTGCAGAAACATCATCGGGGTGTGCAAACACATTAATGCTGAAAAGTGATAAGTGTCCCCAAAAGGGTGTAAATCACTTTTCGGTACTGATGCATCAGCCCCTCTGGTGCCTTTGCACAGTTCTCACAAGATTCATTTGCACATAATCCGAGCCCCTTTTAAACGGTTCATGATCCAAAGAAAGGAACTAATATGATTTGAGTTATTATACTGTGCCAATTCCTTGTGATTAAAACCATGTGTCGATATTCTAATGATCCACGTCCGATGGCCATTTTTATGTATTAAAGGAATCATTTCGTTGGGTTGTTAATATGTTTTCTTTGAGATGATCTCCATGGAGGAATCAACAATCACCCTCCGTAAGACTGCCGGACACTACATCTAGTCTAGTTTAGCATATTAAAGGAACGACCAAAGGTTCCCACTCAGGAAAAAAAGAAGAAAGGACGTCTTGCATGATATGCCCTTCCAACGAGCCCTCATCCAATGCATGAAGACAAAATTTAAATACATGGAAGATAAAGCATACCATTGCCAGAGCCGATAAAATTTCAAGTCTCAACTAATTTCAAAACAAAATAAAAGAGAACAACTTTATGATTCCGTGACAGCTTCCTAGTGCATGTTGGTGCGGTTTTATGACCGTATTGACAGCTTGCATTGGCAAATGAGATTAAGATGAAGATTTGGTATGTTGTGGACCATAATCTGAAAAATGAAATAAAACAAAATTTCAAATCTCAACTGATAATAAAATAAAAATAAATAAATACAAAATCCTAGGATAAAATGACAGCTTCTTCCGTATATGTTGGTGCGATTTGATGACCGTACTGACAGCTTGCAGGGGCAAATGGGATTTCCCCTCTGTGACACTTGAGGCCACAACAGAACGGGGGGAATCAATTCACTCTAGGAGATGTCACTTCACCCCTAAAAAGTGAATTGATTCTCTCCTTTGCCTCGGCTCTTGAGCGTCACAGAGAGGGGGTGGTGCAGATGACGCCCCGCAAAGTTTGGTATGCGAATGGACTATAATCTGACAAATAAAATAAAATAAAGTTTCAAATCCTAACTGGTATAAAAAATAATAATAATAATAAAATAAAACAACAAAGAATGACAGCTTCTTTCGTGCATGCATGTTGGTGTGATTTGATGACCGTATTAACAGCTTGCGGGGGCAAACAGGATTAATGCAATTTGGTTTGGTATGCGAATGGACTATAATCTGAAAACTAAAATAAAATAAAATTTCAAATCTCAACTGATATCAAAACTAAAAAATAAAATAAATGACATTGAGGTGCAACTTGAGCCGCTTACACATGCCCAATCCTGAATGTAAAGAGGACAATCCAATCCAACTCAACCCAAGACCAATCTTGGGCCTGATCTTATTTAATTAACACAAGTTACATTTCTTAAACCTTAACATCCCTTAACATCAGTTTGAATTTGAGACGAGTTCATTGGGTTAGTTTAGGATTGAGCCCTTACTAGTAAGTTATAACAGTATGACCATGATCCAATCAAAAGACTATATTAATTACATATATTATAATTTATTTGCTCAAATATGCTAACAAGCCAAGCCCAGACATCTGACCAAACCGAGAAAAAAGTTCGGAAAGGGTACGTAGGGCAAGCTCGAATCTTTGTCGGTGGAAACAAGAAAAATATCATCGTTTAGTGCATGGTCAGTAGCTACTAAAGTAAGGATGGGATGATGAGAAGATAAGCGAGGAAGGTGACGAGTAGAAGGACAGTGACATGAAACCCTCTACTCTCGGCAACTCTATTGATGGCAACATCTCTAGATTCCGACAAAATAAAGCCAGCTGTAGTCTTGAAGACATCCATAAATGAAAATTTTGTGATGACCTGGCTTATGGATAGAAAGAGACCCATGAGTGAGAGACATAGAGAATAATATATATATATATAAAAGGAGAGAGAGAGAGAGAGATTCTGTTTTTGACTAGCTGATAACTTTGAATGAGTTACCGAGACTTCTAGGTCATCAAACCCATCTGAGTTTAAACATTGATCTTAATGTACTCTTAAACAAAACCTGCCGTCAAAAAGCATGTCAAAAATTTTAAATTTTTGTATACATATTCTGTTTTAAAAGGGTGGTTTGGCCCAATGTTAAGGCTTACGGTTAACATTCCTGGTGACGCGGGTTCAAATCACGGAAACAGTCTCTCCAAAAATGGGGATAAGGCTGCATACATCTTGTCCTCCTCAGACCCTACGTTAGCGGGAGCCTGGGCCACCCCTTTCTATTCTGTTTTAAAAACAATTTCATGTTAATATATTTTTAACTTATAGTAGAAAATCTGGGCTCGAATTATTAATATAAAATTTGAGCATTGTAACACCACATAGTGCACTTGTCTAATTATAAAGGGATCTGAGACTTTATAAAAACAAGAGGGATCTGGAACAATTATTCGGTGGGTCCCACAAAAGAGCTCCTGTAGGTCAAATGTCAATATGATCTGCTGACCCGGAACCACAGATGTTTTTGTTCCATTTATACCAATCAACATGGATTGCGTACATGCAAGTAACTCCAAAAGAGAACACACAGGTATTCACATTGTGATACGTTCTTATGTAGTTTCTAAAGTCTGTATTCACAATTTACGAACTGATAAAGAAAGAACAAAAAATATCAATTTAGAGAGAGGGAGAGGGAGAGAGAGTAAACGGCTATTGTCAAGTAAGGACACCAGTCGTCAAAACACGTACTGTAGAAAACCCCCCACCATAACCAACCCACCCACTTCCATGCAAAAAGCCAGCTGCATCCCACACCCCAGTCATCCTTATCTCTCTCACCTCACCGCTATTCTTACTTCATCCTTAGTTTCTCCAACCGCCCTTATAAAAACACCTCCACAATTACAATGTGTTGCAGTACTCAGTACACCCCCACCAAAACCATTCATCCTCTCTTCATTCATCACTAGTACTCTTCCTTCTCATGCCAAAAATGCCCAAGCTGGCCTTCTTCCTCTTCTTCTTCTTCTTCATTTCAGTCTCAGCAGCAAGAGACTTCAATTCCGACATGAACCTAACCTGGGGTGGAGGAGAACGGGCCAAAATATTGCAAAACGGTCGTCTTCTCCAGCTCTCCCTCGATAAGGTCTCTGGTGCCGGATTCCAATCCAAACAAGAATATCTATACGGGAAGATCGACATGCAGATCAAAGTGGTGCCAGGAAACTCGGCGGGAACTGTCACTGCATATTACGTAAGCCCCACCCCACCCAACAACTAGTACAACTCATAGTTATAATCTCTTCAATAAAGAAAATACTAAATCTTTATGATTCATTGGTTGGTTTTCCTGTTTGAAATGAATAGCTTTCTTCCCAAGGGCCGAGACACGATGAGATAGATTTTGAGTTTCTTGGGAATGTTAGTGGGGAGCCTTACATACTTCACACAAATGTTTATACACAAGGGAAGGGTAACAGAGAGCAGCAGTTCTATCTGTGGTTCGATCCCAGACAAGCCTTCCATACTTATTCTATTCTCTGGAACCACCAGCAGATACTGTTAAGTCTCTCTCTCTCTCTCTCTCTCTCTCTCTCTCTCTCTCTCTCTCTCTCTCATGCTCCATAAAAGTTCCACTCTAGGCCCATGAGAAACTTCATGGTACTGCCCAATTGTGGAATCTAGGAACAACGCATAAGGGGTGAAGTTAAAATTTAACAAAAAAAAAAAAAAAAAAAAAAACTTTCTAGTTGCTTCTTTTCAGTCAAACGTGTGTTTCTTTACATGGACAACCAAACGAACCCTCCTATTGTTTCAGATTCTCCGTGGATGGAACTCCTATCAGAGTCTTCAGGAACGCACAAGGTTTAGGGGTACCCTACCCTAAAGACCAGCCCATGCGCCTCTACTCGAGCCTGTGGTGCGCTGACGACTGGGCCACGAGGGGCGGCCTCGTCAAGACCGACTGGACCCATGCACCGTTCACTGCCTCGTACCAGAATTTTCGACCGGATGCGTGTGTGTGGTCGGACGGGAAATCATCATGCACATTGTCAAAGGGAAGTTGGTGGGACCAAACCCTCGATTTGGAGGGTGAAAACAAATTGAAGTGGGTCCAGAACACCTATATGATCTATAACTACTGCCATGATGTTAAACGTTTCCCTCAAGGGTTACCACGGGAGTGTTCTCTTTCCGCTTAATTAGCTGCCAATATTAATTAATTCACTCAAATGCCTATCAACCTCCAGTTAGCATAAAGTTGTATTTGTGCAAATTTAGAGGTTAATTATGTGAATTAAATATGAGACCCTTTGTTTGTTAAGTTGTTCACATTTAAGATCTTTTCTCCTAGAACGCCCTATTGATATATCCAGTAGAGCAAATATTTGATGGGTAATGTTTACATAATGTAAATCTTAAAGAGGCCAAGAAGTTATTTTTGTGTCCTAATTATCCTTAAGCCTCTTCAAAGTCACATGCAACATCTAGCAGCAGTGATGTCGTGCAAAAGATTGCCATTGTTTTCATTTAAGCTCCGTTTGTTTCACATCAAAAGTCCAGCTTTCTATGAATTCTCTCTTTTCCTTGGAAATAAACGTTTCCATTGAGGGATTCAAAATAAACACGTATACTCGCTCGAGCATTCCGACCATTTTGGTCGGATTTTGGTGCTTTACGAGTGGAAAAACTCCAATGTTATCTTTATCAACATTTGACACTACAACGTTCGTCTTCCTTTCTCATATTTGTTTCAACAGAACTATTTCTCTCAATTTTGGTGGTTTTATTCATCTTCTAACAAATTTTTAGGGTTTTTTGGCTTCAAATCGCTAATTCAGGTATAGTGTTGATAATGGAAGAAAATAGGCTGAATGATAAATCTTTTGGTCTATTGTTTTGTTTTTCATCTTCATCATGGGAATTTGTTGAAAAATACAGGGTGAGATCAATCAGGTTTTGAAGAAGGTCCAAGAAAGCGTTGATGCATGTCTTTGGTAGCATATGGAATATTAGTGTCCTCTCTAATAAGCAACCATGCTATTCTTCAAAATTCAAACCACTTCATCACTTGCCTTTTGATTTTTATCTTCCATTACTTCACCTATATTATCTAATGTGTATGTCACACCCACGCCGAACCCGGCCCAATTCCACACAAAGATCAGACCCAACCTGCTGTAGATGGTGGGGCATGAACATAATATGTTCACACACATATCCTATATTATGGATTCATTTTCATATACATATCCAATTGGCACTTAGGTCTCTTACGTTTAATCCACATTTGAAGTTCACAATGGTAGCGTAAGCAATTATCATTTAATAATCCACAATATCAATATATAGTAGTGGAAGTATCATATCACACAATCATATTAATAGTGCAGCTATCACGACCTTGATCTGTGACATTGGGTAACATGCCCTGAACCCGTATCTCATAGCTAAGAGATCCCGTGTTTGAGGTGTGAAACCCCTTTATCCCTCTCATATCACTTTGCATATAAATTGATTAATTTTCTTTTATCTATTTAAAATCCATTTGATTTAACACATCGCAATGAAATATAAACAACAGTAAATTAAATCAAGTACAGTGAAGATAGGTATATATTATATTCAAAATCTCTCATAACCAAATAAAGGGACTTCAACATGTCCATAACAGTATATACATCCTTGCCAAAACGAGCACATCTAAAGTAAAAAAATGAAATACTATTTCATTAAAATGTGAACTGAAACTAAAAGTAAAACATTCTATTATCGGGCTTGAAGGCCTTTTCTCACTGTCGCATTCCAAACAACCTCTATAGAAACTTATCATTTAAGATTCCATTTGTGGGTAATATCATTTTTGGGTAAGCTTGATAAGCTTAGTGAAAGGGAACCCAGTTTATGCCATACAAACGAGGTCAAAGATAATTAGAAAATAAAAATGATGAATCAAGATAAAGTAAAGAATCAAAGTGCGTATACGAGTACAATGAATATACCAAACATATTTCTTTACTAGGATTCAAGTATGCATATACCACAAGATACCCATATGAGTGTCTAAAGTATACCAAATTAAAACATGTATATACTACATACTATATGTTATATGTTAACCCATAAGGGTCTTCGTCAAATACTATAACCATTTGTAAATGAACTTACCACTACAACAAAATTAACTTTTAGCAACATAACTTTAAGTAGCATTTTTATAAAAATGTTGCATAAAGTGAATAATATGTAGCATTTTTTATGTAAAGTGCTGTAAAAAAGGTAAAAATGAAATACACAGCATTTATAAGACGCTGCATAAACTTTATAAGTTTTTTATGCAACATTTTTATATGTTGCATAAAAAACTTGTAATTCTCTGTCATGTGTCAACGCAAAAAACACATATGCAACATTTCTTAAACGCTACACTTTTTTAATGTAGCATTTTAGAAGCGTTGCATAAAAAAGTCTTATTGCAACGCTTTCCAAACGCTTCCTATAAATGTATATAATTTCTCCTCGCGTGCCCTTTTCCTCTCTCCCGCGTTTTCTTCCTGCTTTTTCTCGATTCTTCCCGCATCTCTCCTGTCTCCACTCTTCTCCCAAGCACAAAGGCTATGATTTTGATCTTATTTGGACACGAGCATTTTTTAGGTCAACTTCAGTACTAGCTCGAGTTCAATGTTGCTAACCGGGCTGATCCGGCTAGGGTTTTACTATTATAAGCTGTGAAAAGTTCCTAATAAAAGGCTGGGCAAAAAAATTACACAAAGCAAATTCTAGAAATCTGGTTTCCGTCACCCTTTGCTCCTCAGGTACGAAATAGGGAGCTCTTTTTTTTATTCCAGAATATGTAGAGATCTCTAATATGAAATGGGTTTTGATATGAAATTGGTTTTTCGGGACTTTCACTTTTTTATTAAATCATTTTACCTTTTTCCCCATTTTTTTATAGGATCTAATCGACTTTACCTCTACTTGAAGCCGAGCAAGAGGTTTGTTATTTTTCATGTTTATAGTTTTGTGGGGCTTTAGGAATTTAGATTCTATTTCTTTGAACTTTCATTTTCAATAGAATCTTCAAGAATGTTGTGATTTTAGTGAGGACAAACATTCATTTGTATGGATTTTTTTTAGGTTAGCATATTAAAGCTAATCAAGGGCTGTCTTTTGGTATTGATATTTTAATTTCACATTAGATACTAGCCAAGATAGGTGTTTGCTATATTTCTTATTTGATTGTATTTAATTTGTTTATTATTATTTTTTTGTTTTAAAATTTCTCTTAGGAACCCATTTTTCTGCGACTCTGGTCTTATGATCATAATATTTCTTGTTGTGTATGATGTTTTTGTTAAAATAAGTGTCCTGACAAAGCCATCATAGATACTTTTTATGTTATTTTATTTGTTAGACATTTATAATAAAATATTTTAGTTCATCATCACATGTATATAATATGATTATGGATAATTACTTGATCTCATGAG
>JAOXJP010232464.1:0-20565 GCA_025762735.1 Platanus orientalis | reverse complement strand
AAAGTGATTTACCCCCCCCCCCCCCCAAAAAAAAAAAAAAAGTGTAAATTACTTTTCGACGTGATACGTCCCTCCCTGCATGGGGGGCACACCAGATCCCAGCCACTTTTTTGCACCTTATTTTTGGAGTTTTCATTAATTTCTCTCTACTATATGGTTTAGGCTTAGTTCAATTCTTTTTTGGCCTGTAAGGGAGTGTACATGTATGCTTTGACAAATGCTTTATTTAACATAATATCTATATGTTGACAGATCTTTTTTTTTTCTTTCAATTTGAAGGTAAAGAGCTTTATGCAAACCTTATCATCTTATATGAAATTCAGCAATAACATACAAAGCAGTTAAAACAGTTAGGAGAAGCATCTACAATTTCCACAAGACATTGAAATTTTGCTAAGTTTAGTATTTTAGTTCACTGTTTTCTTTCTTTTCTCTTTTTTTTCTTTTTCTGATAAGAAACTGAGAATTATCTAAGTGGAATATGTAATATGTATGAGGTATACAAATTGTTCAATCGATAGGCTTCTTTGATTAGGTACTCAATGATCAAATAGATTTGAAGTATGAGGTATTCAAGCTGTTCAATTGATAGGCTTAATGATCAAATAGATATTAAATAAGTATGAGGTATACAAGCTGTTCAATTGAAAGGCTTCTTTGATTAGGCACTCAAAATGATCAACAGATTTGTTGGTATTAGATTCTAAAAATTTGGCATCGAAAAAGTTTAGTGGTTTAGTCTTCCAAGAAAACAATTAAACACCACTTCCAATGGACTGTCAAATATCATTACTGGCGTGACTTTATGATCCTTCCATAAACCAGAACAAAGCAAATGGGATCAACTCCCTAATAAGTTTCAATTTTTATTGGCTTTTATAGTTTAGCTTTATGTTAATGAGTTTCACTTTTATAGTTTCTAGGGCAGTGTTACTTTTTCATTGAGGTGTTCAAGGACCAAGTTCATTTAATTATGTTTTCTTCTCTCCTGAAGATGGCATGACACAAGCACTTATAATTTTAAGACGAGGTCTAGTGTTCAAAGGCTCAATTGGGAATGTGGATGGGTAAAGGATGGCAAAGGAGTTCTTTTAGAAGCATTGAACCATCCTATTTTCTTTTTGTGCTAAGAGCTTAGAACCATTGTCCTACAGCTGAAAGAGACACAGAAAAGGAAATGCGATAGAGGGAATCAATTTTTTGAAGTTCTTCAGCAAATATGAAAGATCTCAAATGAAATTTCTAGGTCTACAGAACCTAATTAGTTCAAGATTATAGTGGATAAAATTGATTTGTCACCAAGAAAGATTGAAGAATTGCAAAGGCAACTGCAGGCACTCCAAAAAGAGGTTTGTATTTCATCAAAGCCTTCATGTGTCACTAGCTGATTTGATTTTCATGTGTGCTTGGAGAGCACTTGAAGCAGGTCCTTGACCACCTTAAAACTCTGAAGTCACTATGTTTATGCTTGGCATGGATTTCAATCGCACAGTTAATGAGGTTCATCCTAGTTTGAATGACTATGAGAGAACAAAGAACTTAAATAATGACACAATCGAGAGGGTGGCTGCTGCAGTACAAATATTGTGAGAGATTAAAATAGAAAGGATGTAAAATTACTTGGAACTGAAATTACCTTTCTATGTTTTATATTCCATTTATAAAGCTTTTTCATTATCCTTACTGACCTTTTAAGCTGTGTCAGCTTCAAGATCTTGCAACTACTATGTTGCTGCGTTGGAAATTAATGGATACACCTATTGAGGAGAAGTAGATGTTTCAGAATGGCATCTGTAACATTGATGCTTCAAAACAGGAAATAACTGAGCCAAACATTCATGGTCTGGGTATCCTCTCCGCTCCCTTGGCTGGAAAGAACCCTCAAGTGTGATGTAGATACTCTGCAAAGAGCCATGTCTCATGTTGTCATAGTTTTTTTCCCTACCAAAAAGGAAAAAAAAAAAAAAAAGGAGCTAAGATGCCATCATGTCATTTGATGAAACTTTTAGATGTGTTGGCCACTGAGTTTTCTCTGTCCTAATTCAAGAGAACCAGCCAAGAGCTCGTCCGCTGTTTGGCTTTCAACAGAACGAGGTTTTAGGAACACAACACTCACAAATGCATGTTTTATTGTGTGTTTTATCGTCCAAGGCATTGCATAAAGAAACAAGTTTTTTAATAATACTTTAAAAAAATGCTGGAGAGAAAACAAACAAAAAAAAAAAAGGGGGGGGGTAAAATAATAAAAAGGGAAAAAGAAAAATCAACATAAATGAATGGATGTTAAGCAAAATAAATAAATAAATTTATGGATATTTTATAGGATTGTTGAACATGAGTAATTAATCTCACCATGATTGTAAGACTCCTGTACCTTTTCTGCCTATATTTTCTATTAAGGTCTCATTACCAGTAACATTAGGAGTAAATTTAAGACCTTTTTATGAGATTTAAGTTCATTGTCTTGTTGTAGAAAACAGAAATCATTAACATCCTATTCCAGTCTTTTACACCTCTATGATCCCTTGAATCTCACAAGTATGTAGATTAACAAACACCTCACACACGCACAGAGAAGGAACTCATGTGTTCAACATGTACGGTCACATCCTTTCCAACAATCATGAACTGTCAGACACCTGTACTGATGCGTCAGCCCCTCTGGTGCCGTTTTCGGTTCTCACGGGATTCGTTCTCACATAATCCAAGCCTGCCATGACACTAAAAAATAGGTGAGAACGAATCTTGTGAGAACTGTGAAAATGGCGTGAGGGTATGGACACATCAGCACCAAAAAGTGATAAGCACCCCCAAAAAGTACAAATCACTTTTCAGTACTGATGGGTCAGCCCCTCTGGTGCTGTTTTCACGGTTCTCACGAGATTCGTTCTCACATAATCCAGCCACGAGGTCACGGTTGCAATGTGTCCATTTTCTTTTGGACAAAAGTACCCCTGTTTGCAATTATTTCAAGATAAAGTGAAGGGTACTTCTTAGCCCACGGTAGGACATACAAAATCCTGGAAATCCTGGAAGTATTGCATGGCGGGTCCATCTCTCTAGATCAATCACCACCTGTGTGATTTTTCTTCAATCCCATCAAAACAATATCACTTTCAAAAATCTTTCTCAGTAAACAAGAACCCAAACAAAAACACTTACATAGTATTAAACTGATCAACCACCGGTTGTGATTGATTTACACAACTAACAAGAACCCCAACAAAAACGCTTACAACTTTTTTACATATTAGAAGAAAAAAAAATTTTAATTCAAACAAGAAAACACATTTGAAATCCTATTGTTTATACCCAAAATAACTCAGCACATTACATGTGGGAACAGCTGATACCAGGTCAAGGTTTTGAAGAGTTTTGAAGACTTTGAACTCTTTAAATGAATGGTACATGACCCATAGAAAGAGAGAAAAGTTGGGGGAAGATGGAGACCATCATATCAAGACATGTCACATAGATAGATCTCCATGATCAAATGCTTCTAGAACAGAGGCAAGTGGCACACAGAGAGAAAAAACTTGGATAAGAAGTATTCATGTTGCTATCTAACTATTCATTCCCCAAATCTTAGAAACGTGGAAAAGAAGCATGGAGAAAAGGCACAAAACCAAGGAAATTTAGAGCATTAACCGTATCAGAAAATTGGGGCAAAGAAGCAGGTATGCGAGAGTAGAACGTCATGATCCAAAAGAAAGTGGGAAGAGTGGGATTTCATGGACTCCGTCAACGACAAAACGTGGTTTTCAAGTTCAAAAGTACAGGGAAGAACGAGAGCCACTTCCATGAACGTGTAATTATGGAAAACATGGTGTCAACTACCCAGAAAATTTTATGAAAAGAGGAATACGATGAAGAGAAAGGACCAACCTCCAACATATCAGTAACAAAAATGTATCTATCAATTTATCCACCCATAATGGATTTATCTTTTTTAGTTTAGTTCATATTTGTTTTTGTCATCAACAATTTCTTATAAACTTGGCATATAAATTTCAACCATATTCCATAAACTCTTACCTGTAATTCATCATCACCCAACCCCTAGGAGTTTGGTCTGAGAGTTTCAGCCACCCATACCTCGTTTTCGGTCTATAATTTGTTATCAACGAGTTCCTAAGAACTTGACGTACAAGTCTTAACCAATTGCTGGATTTCAGTCTATAACTTATCATCAACAAATCCTTTGTTACTCAACATGCAAATTTCAATATGAATTATCAGCTTTGTAAGCGATTCATTTATGAATTGATGTTCATTTACTTAGCTTTACTTAATTTTACTCCATGTTATTACTGTCTTAATGTAAAATGTAGTGAAATCCTTATTCTGACAAGGCAAAAAGAACTCATTTGGAATCAAGTACCTTCTATTTTTCTAAATTGCTTGAATTCATTAAATTTAGTGGTTAGACATACGACCAAAAGGTTCTTTTCGATCTGTCTGTTGTTTGTTCCAGTGTCTGGGGTTGTAGGAAAGACCAAATTTTGTGTCCATGTATCATTGGCACACCCACAAGCCATTTTTCAGCCAACACCTATAAACTAACACTCCCACAATACTAACCATCTTGCTCTTGCTAATGCTGAAACCCTGAAATAGGTATTTCGACCACCTCTACAGCCTGTGGCACTCCGTCCTCATGGTTTGGGTTCAGATGGGATCTGTTTATCTTGTAAATGAACCATGCAAAATCAATGAATGCTAGGACGGTTGAAACGATCAGTATGAACTTATCAATGGTGTGATTCTTCTTCTTTTCGTAAAAGACCAGTGGAAAACTCGGAGAAAAGACCCACAACCTCTCCAATTCCCACTTGGTTTCGTTTCCTTCTAAAAGCTTGATCACTAGCAAATGAACCTGTGGCAACATAGATAAAGAAAAATAATAAAATTTCAAAAAGAGAGAAAAAATAATAGAAAAATGAAAAAATATTATTTCATTTAACTCAAGTAATAATTTAATAGAAAATCAAATTCATTGATACATCTACGAGTTCATTCAATATTACATGCTATATACTTCTAATCAAATTTTGTTAATATCAGTATTTTTATTTGTTGAGACAAAAAAGAATTAGAAGGAAGAAAGAAAAAAAAAAACAAACAAAAATAACAAGTATCTTATCACAAACTGATTGCAGAGGGAATTTGAAGTTTCAAATTCGAAGATAAAATAATATAAAAAAATAAAAATGGTACCCAACATGATATTAATTACAATTCAGGAGAAGAATTTATACAAAGAAGAAGGTGAGAAGGTTGAGAGTACCTAGAAGCAACGTGAACCACCATGCTTGACTAACCAGCAGAGAAATCAAATCATTGAAGTACGCTATATGGGAACCAACACAACTGATCCGCAAAGGACATAGGTCTTGGAAAGAAACTTAGCAGAGGAAATAGATCCCTGATATAACCATATCAGAAGACCAGGAGGGACAGAAGTTTGGATATTAGTAAACCAACAAAAAGTGATGGAGAAGGTTGAAAGTATTACTTTGGTGGTCGTGGGAGAGTTTTTGAGAGGAATTTGTAAATAAATAAATAAATAATAAAATTAGAGGAAAAAGTAATAGGAGAGAGAGAGAGAGAGAGAGAGAGATATCACGATTTAGTAGAAAATATTATAAAAAAAATCTTAAATTATGAAGAGATTTAGGAGGGAATAAAGAGAGGAAAAATAGATTTAAAAAAAAAATAAAAATGGAGTAAAATATGGAGAGACGTAAAGAGGGTTGAAAAAAAGAGATATAAGGGCTAGGCTCGAATCAACCCAATACCCATTATTTCAATGCATAAATTAATAAATTTATTAAAAAATTGTATATTAACCTATTTTTCAATACATAAGTATTCATTTTATAAATTAAAAAGAGGCCACTGTAAAGCTTTGGACCTAGGCCTTGGGCAGTGGTCCCCAGGCTTTGGGGCAAGCCAAGGCTGCCCAAGCTAAAGCATGAGCTTATACTTGAGCCGGGGGCCCTGTCGGGCCTAAGCTAGGACCCTGGCATTTTTGGGCCCTTTCTCGGGTTGGGCCAGGGCTAGCTCGGCCCTATGTGCAGCCCTTCTTGGAGGGATGGGGTGTTAAAAAGAGTTATGAGAGAAAAGGATGGATGTGTTAGTGAGATACATATGAATGAGAAAAATTAGGAAGGTTTAGAGAAGTGACAGGAAAAAGGAAGTAATAGTGTTCTAGAGAGTTTTAAGTGAAAAAATAGTAAATATATAAAGAGAGACTGGGTGGGAAAATTAGGAATTAATAAAGGGGGTGTTATAGAGATGCTGTTTATTTTAAATTTAGTTTAAATATGAAGTTAATATGGAGATTTTGGCGAAGGATTTTAGGATTATTAAATAATTGGAAAAAAAAAAAAAAAGCATGTATATAGCTAAAAGGAGATTTGGGTTTTAAATAGAGGTGGGAGAGATTTTAGGGATTATGAGACGAGGAGTGAGGGTAAGTGAATTTTAGGGATTATGATTGCAGGATGATTGAAGTTATCAATTTAAGGAAGTATATGAACGTTTTAGTAGAAATTTTAGGAAATGGGATTGTAGTTGTTGGTCAAAATTTAAAGAGGAATGTTTATAGATGTGTTAGGAGAGAGAATGAGAGATTTATGTTGGGAAAGAGAGAAAGAGGAGATAAAGTAGGGGAGAGGAGACAAAGTAGAGAAAAGAAATGAAGGTTCTCCCACATGTGTGTGCAGTGTTTTAAAACTCGCTGGTTACCAAAAAAACTCGGCCGAGTTACTCGACTCGGTAGAGTTTCTGGCTAACCAGGTGCTAAAACTCGGGTGATGTCAGCAACCTGGTTTCCAGATAACTCGGCCGATTTTTTCTGGTAACTCAGACAAGTTTGTCATAAACTAGGCCGAGTAACTCAGTCTAAGACCATGATAGACTTTTAAACAGGAAAAAGAAGAAGGGAACAGTGGTTACCGAACAGTTGGATTAATCATCTTGATTCGGAAATTCTAACACTATTGTCAGTTTGAGAAACTCTCCAAATATAGTTCAGATGCTCTTATGAAGATTTAACTTGTTGTTTTATGGAATTAGTCAAGAGATTTGTTGTGATTTGCACCACTTAACGATCATCTCTTTATCGGCTGTGTCAACCATTTTGATTCATAATAACGGCAGGCGAAGACGGTTTCACTTCGAATAAGAGGGAGTGGGAGAATGAGGGGAGAGGAAGGGGGTACATGGTGAAGTGAAAAGCCCGGTACATTTTACTTTTTGCAGAGAAAACTGACCCAACATAACCTTATATGCCTGAAAATAACTAAAATACCTATCCTTGATTCTCTTCCTCACAAACCATCTCATGTACATGACTCAAACGAAAGGGATCACCGTTTTTTGTTTTTGTTATAGTGGGGGCCTTAAACTTTATATGCACGCCATGTGTCTTCTATTTGCTATCCATACACAAGTGGGATTCGCCACTAGATCTCACGTATGTGAGTTCTCAGTGAGCACAAGCTCCCGTGAAGAAAATTTCGGCCAGCCAGATCTGTTGGATTTTGGGGTGTGAATCATCCACGTGGACTATTATGATGCTCTGAATACTGCAATAAGCCACGTGTTCACTAATTATTCATCTATACTATTTATTTATTTATTTTATATAATAAATTATTAAAAATAAAAGTCTAGAATACATTAAAAAATATTTTATTACATTTGTATTTATTTTAAGATATTATAACAATTTTATCTTGACCAACTGGTAACTAGGGGCGAGTTATCGGGTTACTCGGATCGGATCGGTAGACTTCTGAGTCACCGAACCGATCCGAGTTTTTAAACACTGTGTGTGTGTAATCGTGTGTAGGCAAGCAATGGGGATTGCCGTCTAAGAACAATGTGTAAGACACGGTAATACATACAAAATACTAGATATAACATTTGTTCCCATTTAACCCAATGCACGGGATCATTTGCTAGCAATCAAGTTTTTAGAAGAAAAAGAGACCAAATCAGAATGGAGAGATTTCTGGCCTTTTCTCCTAGCTAGCTTTCTGCCTGTCTTTCATGAAAAGAAGACTCACACCACTGATAAAATCATATTGATTGTTTCAATTAATTATTTTTGTGGACTTATCTATATCATTTACTAATTTGTAGGTAGCTAAGTTCTTTAAATAACTTGTTATTAGAATTGTTATTTGTTGAAGATTATTTGTGGTAACCTGATTTTTCTGTACCTGTTGGCTCAAATTATTCTAATTATTTCCTCGACTTCCTTTACTTGTTGTAACATAATCTGATACAACTTTATTTTAATAGAATCAGTTCTATAGCAATGTTGATCCTATTTTTGTTTATCAATTCTTTTCTATAGACTTAAACTAGGTTGATCTCTTATTTGTTTATCTTATCTTATCTTTTCTTTTCTTTAATTGTGATATCAATGACCATTGTTAGTATTATCCATGTTTGATCCTTACAAGTAGAGATTAATTACAATTAATTCAAAATTCATTATATTCAGAAATCTGAGGTAGTTTTATGATACTCGCGACTGATGCTGCAGACCTGTAGACGTGTGGAAAACATAGAGAGGAAAACCAGACCTAATATAAGATGATGATGAGATTACATAATTGGTTAACTTTTGGCCTGAAATAACATACCTTTATAAGTCTAACCAATTTTAGAAATCCAACCATGACATGTCAATTCTCGTTCATACACAGGTTTCATTGTAAATCTGAATCTATGAGTTCATGTCTTCCATATGTATAAACCTCTCAGGGCTACTTCTTCAATATCATTGTTTTAGATATTTTCATTCTTAATATGATATGGCCTAATTTATTTGATTTTCTTTGACAGCATGACATACTCTAGACAATAGCCTATAATAAGTTTTGTTTTGTTCAAATCATGGTTTGCCTTGATATATTTTGGTGATTGTGATTCGTTATTTGATTTTTTTGTATAAAGTGTGTAGATCTTCATCAAATATGCAGTACAATGATCATATTCTATATGTTTATGTGTTTATAAATGATTTGAATGTTTAGCATATCATTGTGACACCCTTGTCTTCATTTGTTGTTTTGACAGACACCTTGGAATGACGAGCTGGAGATGAATTGTCCTAGTCATATATGAGAAGAGCATTACTTGACATGGATATGGTTTGTGATGTTAAAGCTTGTCATACTTTATAATTTTCTATTTTGCTCATCTTTACATAAGAAGTGAGCTACTAGTACATTTCTAAACTTTAATTTATATTTTTATTCATGCACTCAATTGGGTTTCATAGAATCAAATGTATTGTTTCTTTTGAATTATGAAATGAGTCTTTTCTTGTAGACTAGATATAGGAATGAATAATGAGATTTGGAATAAATATTTAAATTATTAATTAGATTCTCATATAGTTTAGCCAAGGTCCAGCCCGAGGCACAAACAATATATATAAGAAAAAAAATTGTTGGTTTTAAGAGTTGAAAATCCGTGGCTTAGTCAGTAGGGTGTTTAATTTAGAATAGGGTTTGAGTTCAATACTATTAGAGGCAAACTTTTTCCTTTAGATGAAAAATAATGGTCAGCCCAAAGCCCAACAGAATAATTAGGTTTGGGTTTGGGCCTGGGTCTACCATGACCCGGCTCGAGCCTAGCTCATGCTCACCCCTGGCCCTATGTAGAACTCAATACAAGCTTTCACATGTAAAACTCAATTTTTACATCTCAAGTAGTTGAACTCAGTTTATAATTCTCAAGGGGTTTGCTTTTAGTTTGATTCATTTCTATAGTCAAATACTATAGTATCCCCCCATAAATTCCAAAGATACCCTGAACTAAGATATTAATCAATAAGAGTATTGTTTCATCTCTCATTTATTTCATTTGTTTAGTTAAACAAAACTATAGTTTCCACGAAAATATATTCTCATCACAATTCATCAAGTGAAAATTTAATATGTTATAAAAATGAATCAATTATATACTCAAATAAAACTATTTGCAATCAAGACAAGCACCTACATACACAAATTATAATTAGTTACAAACAACTGTATAAAACAACAATATTGCCAAGCAATTTAGTTTGTCAGGATAAACATCAAATGAGCAACCACCACGACACTGGATTTGTTATGATAGACAATCATTTTAAATAAAAGATTTCCCACAAAGTTGACAAATTTTCTTTTGTCAATATTAGAAATGTCTGACAATTTTATAAGTAAATTCACATTCCTTCTCCTACTTGGTTGTGTAAAGTACAATCATTTGTCTTTTAACAAAAATATGTGATTTCTCATGTATTAGCCATTAAGCTTTTTGTTTTACAAAGTAAATTCTCTTTAGAAACATGGTTGTAAATACATTCACTTCACCAAAGTAAATACTTGGTTTGTTGACTTGTCTTCGCATTCTACTATTCACGTATGTCTTTTGCTATAAACTCTATTAGGTTCCATAGTGATCTTAAGTAATTTCATCAAATTGATTGTCAGATAACACATAGGTTTCTAATAAACTCATACTTCTAAAGAGTTTTCAACATAGATAAGTTACCCCCACTTTATCAAGTGTTTGATAAAACTTTCAAAATCATTGTTGTAACACATGGAGATGGGTTTTCTTTCTAGAAAATTGCAACATTGTTTTTACACGACAAACTTAAATCATAATTTAGTATTTATTCAAGACACAGTTCTCATTACAATTTTTTTTTAACAATTTATATATTTTTATAGGTTTTCTACGACCACCACAAAGTGAAAACCCATATTTCAAACCTTAAAATTTAACATTTGTTAGGTTTGAATTTTATTAACGAAAACTTGGACCCAACCAATATGCAAGGCTCTATCTAGGATTATTAGTGTCTAGCAATTAGACTAATTGAAGTAATCTATTTGATCACCTTCCTTTCTCCCAATTCATTATCGAAAGTTCTTATAATGGTCCAAACCACATAATAGACCTCTTTCATGAATTTGAAAGTCGCAATACTAAAATAGAATTTGGGTGTTGGAATTAACAATGACACATTATTTTCAGGAGTGTTTTACCCTAAATTTCCTAGTCATTTCCCCTAACCATTCCCAAGTTCTATTAAAATATAGTCAAACATAAGTATGTATGCACTATGTTGTGTATTGTAAGGGTAATTGTGTCACATGGGTATTACATATTATATACCCATATGATTACTACATCGCAAGTATGGTATATCAATAAAGTACTGGTATAAATACCAGATCATGAGAAACCCTATTCATACGATTCCTATCATCTCTTTTTCTTGTTCCTTCTTTCTTCTTTTTCTTTTTCTCTCTTCTTCTCTTTTCTTCTCTTCTCTTCTCGAACTAATCTTCTGCAGGTTTTAACTTGGTATTAGAGCAGGTTTGGTTGTGAGTTCGAATCCCAGTGGATGTATTTTCTGGGATGTAGTATTGTATGCATGTGTATGCATTGTGTGGACCCATGCCTACCTCCCCAAGTGTATTCCTAGGAGAGAACAATGTTTTTCCCAAGGAGGGGTGTTGAAGTATATTAATTTTTGTATCTCCTAACAGCTCTTCGTTGCGGATGTCAACAGGTCAGGGCTAACTTCAGCAGCCATACATCCTAGCAGAGGAGCGACTGATTTTGCTTGATCCTTGTAGGTCTTGTTTTTAGAGGAATTATAAGAGAAATTACAAAGGTTTAAGAATTTTTATAGAATTTTCAACAAAAATTCCAAAATCATTTAGATTTGGTCATTTTGGCTTGTGCGCAAAATCAAGGGTTGCTTTCGATAGGGAGTTGGTTCATTTTGGTCCTTTACAATCCAAGGGATTGAATAGAAGTGGTTTTATGTGATTTGGAGCATGAATGAAACTCTAATGCAATTTCTCATACTGGTATCCTTCTGCCCCCCCTCTGTTTTTGTGCTTCTGTGTGCCTCAACTTGTTACGGGAATGCTTGTTGTTGGACTCTCTCCTCTTTGTGATGATCGTTGATGTTATGTCAAGCATCTATAATGGTGTTATGGTTGTTGACACCCCTTTTGTTCCAGATCGAGGTCAGCAGGCATACTGTGTGCCTCAGTGAAATAGTGTGAGCCTAATTGTGATCTTTTGGGTCATGCACTTGGTCGTTATCCCCTTCTTTGATTGTTGGTGTTTGGTTTCCTAAGTAAATATTGCACTGTATGTCTTAAATAAGTTTGGCTCCTTCCACAGGCGAAACCATCCAGGTTGATGTTGGCAGTGGCAATATACCAGGCGATCCTCATTCCTTACAAATCACTATCATCAAGTTTAATGGGAGTAATTATCTTACTTGGTCAAAGTCCGTGTTAATTTATATATAAGGCTGAGACAAGAAGAATTACTTAATGGGAGAACTTAAGATCCCTCTAAGACCGATCCACAGTATCGGAAGTAGAAGACAAAGAATGCTACAGTTATGGGATGGCTTTTGAATTCGATGAAACCTGAGATTAGTGATCACTACTTGTTCTTGGAAACCGCTCACCAAATAGAGCACTCCCTGTCCCATGCATACTCTCAGATTGGCCATACAGCTAAGGTGTTTGGTCTTCGGCAAAAGATTGCACAGTTTAAACAGGATGACCAACCCCTTGCGGTCTACTATTTTGTTTTACATAAGATGTGGGAGAGTTAGACCATTACACTTCTTTTTTCCCATCATGTGTTCAAGATGCAATTGCTTACCATAAACATGTTGAAGAAATTCGTGTTTGAGTTCTTAGTAGGACTAAATTCGAATTTTGAGCAGCTCCAAGTATAGATTCTGAATATGACTCATCCCCTAACCCTGAATGAAGTCTATGCAAATGTTCATCATGAGGAGGGCAGAAGGGGAGTGATGAATCCAACTCCCTCCATTGAGAAATCTTCATTTGTTTCAAGTTCATCCAGAGGTGGCTGTGGTGGTTTTATGGGCCGTGGTTATGGGGGCAGATCTTCTTACCTATCTAATGATCAGGATTGTCTTAAATGTAAGCACTGTGGTCACTCTAAACATACCAATGATTAGTGTTGGTATTTCCATGGATGCCCATCCAATTTGACATCCCGACTCCCTTCACGTGGTGGGTTTAGTAACAGGCAAGGAGGAGGTCATCTTGGTGAACAATGACCTAGTGCACACTCTATCACATCTACTGCCACTGAGTTGCCTACTGCATCTCCAGTTTCAATGTCTCTTGCCGCACATGATGTTGGCACCTTGTCCAGTAAAATAATTACAGCCCTCAGACATTTTGCTTCCCAGCTTGATCATTCTTTCGCGGCTCCTGCCTCCTCTTTTGCCCACTCAGGTACAACTAGCCATGGTTTATCTGCTTCCTTCATTGCTCTTCAGTGCTCTTGGATTATTGATTCAGGTGCATCTGACTATATGACTGATATGTCCTCATTGTTTACCTCTTATCATGTGTGTTCTGGAAAAGACAAGGTCCATATTGTAGATGGATCATTGTCTTCAATAGTTGGTCAGGGTAATATTCCATCTACCTCTAATTTGTACTTCTCATTTGTTCTTCATGTTCCAAAGTTTTTATTGAATTTGTTATCCATTAGTCATCTAACCAAAACCCTTAATTGTTAAGTTACATTTTTTCCTTCATATTGTGTGTTTCAGGACATGGCGACAAAGAGAACGATTGGTTTGGGGCATGAGAAGGATGGCCTTTATATTTTGGACTTTTCTTCACCAGTAGCTACTTTTGCAATAAAAGGGAATACTTCTTCAATGCCATATGAGTTATCTTTATGGCACCGTAGACTTGGTCATTTGTCATTTCCTAAAATAAAGATGTTCCCTCACATCTCCTTTCTTTCGTTAGATATTTTTTGTGAACCTTACCAATTGGCTAAGCATTGTAGATCAATATACCCCACTAGTATTAATAAAAAGAGTTCAGTTCCTTTCTCACTTGTGCATTCAGATGTGTGGGGCCCTACCCTTACTACCTCTCTATCAGGTTTCAAGTACTTTGTTACCTTTGTTGATGATTGTTCAAAAGCCACTTGGCTTTACCTTTTTAAGCATAAAAGTGATGTAACTGTTGCATTCAAATCTTTCCACTCCATGGTTTGCACTCAATTTAGCACTAAGATTCAAATTCTATAGTTTGACAATTGTGGAGAATATCTTTCCAGTGATCTCACATCATTTCTAGATATGGTTGGTATTATTCACCAGAATACATGCCCGAGAACACTAGAACAAAATGGTATGGGTAAAAGAAAAAACATGCATTTCTTAGAGATTGCTTGTGCCCTCATGTTTACCATGAATGTGCCTTAGACTTTTTGGTCTAAAGCCATTCAAACTGCGGTGTATCTCATGAACCAGATGCCCTCCCGGGTCCTCTCTTGCTGTGTTGTCTCCTAATTCTCAGCTGTATCCCCTTCCTCCCAAAACAATTGGTTGCATTTATTATGTTCACATTCCTAAATCCAACCGATCCAATTGGATCCCAAGACTCTCAAGTGTATCTTTCTAGGCTATGGCATTGATTAGAAAGGGTATAAGTGTTATCATGCTCCCTCTCATCGCAAGTTTGTGTCACAAGATGTCACATTTTTTGAGTCAATTCCTTTCTTTTCTTCTAGTCAGACCTCTCTTTAGGGGGAGCATATTATGGGTGAAGAGTTGCCCTCAGTTTCAGTACCAGTGTCCGTTCCCATATATCATTTTGATGGTGATAATAGAAAGGGAGAGAATGATAGAAAGGGGGAGAATCTATGAAAATGATACCATCTCTATGGAGGATGTTAAGGCATCCTTGCACTTTATGGAGTTGAGGAAGAATGTGTCTAGAGATGAGGGTGAGGGGCAGGTTGAAGGTCAGTTTGGAAGAGGAAGAACAAAGGAAAAATGTTTAGGTGATAAAGGTTAATTCAGATCAAACTCTAGATAAAAAAAAAGTGGCAAGTGTCATTAATGTCACAAGCTAGGACATTTTAGGTGAGATTGTCTAAAGCTCAAAGAGAAAAAAGAGAACAAAATTGTCAATATTGTAGAAGAAAATTTTGATGGTTTTGAAAATGTCTTGTCAGGGACTTATTATAATGTCCACTAGGCCTTCCACTACTTAGGCCACTAGGCAGCCCATTGCTCAGGCCACCAAGCTAACAATGATCAAGCCATTAGGCTGCCCACTGCTCAAACAACCAGGCCGACTATTGTTCAGGCCACCAAGAAGTTCACTACTCAGACCACTAGGCCACCTACTACTCAAAGCACTAGGCCGTCACTACTCAGGCCACCAGGCAGCCAACCACCTAAGCCCTCATGCCAAATCGAACACAGGAAGTAACATCAGTTACCCCCAACACATTAGGTCACACAACCAATGAGTCACACCCAATGCACCTCACTACAAGTCCTTGGTACTTGTTTATGGGCAAAAATAAGTATCACTTTAATCCATAAGTTTATGTATCCACACATAACATTTGTAAGTTGTCAATATCCCCATGGCTTCTTGAGAGAGATTCATAACATCTCCCACCAGGCCCTGCCAACCGCACCGGTTCGTTAAGACCTGACTCATCAAAGGCCATTTGCTGGCATTTGCTTGCTCGAGCATAAGCAAGTGTCAATTCAATCCATAAGTCTATGCATTCACACATATCATCTACAGGTCGTTAAGATCCCCATGGATTCTGGAGAGAGCTTTATAGCATCTCTCACTAGGCCCCTCATTGTTAGACCTTCCAAGTGCAACCCAGGACATTTTAGATGTCCCGTTTATAGTCAGTGACATTTGCTAGCTCGTGCATGAGCAGATGTCACATTTTGTACCATAGCCTACATGTCATGACAATTGCGATAGCTTGGAGTATCATAGTTGGAACAAACAAGTAGCAATGATCCCTCAAGATCTCTATGGCTTGTGTAGTAAGCCCAAAAACCTCCTGACAAGCCCCTCAGGTTCAATGAGTCAGCATCAGGAAAGCAACTCATAGAAGGCCATGTGATGTGTGTTTCTTGGACACAAATGTACACCACACTTTGATCCATAAGTCTATGTATTCACACATAACATCAGCAGGTCATCAAACCCTCATAGGCTTCCAAAGAGAGCTTCACAACATCTCCCACAATGAGTGAAACCTTTTGTTTATTCAAGATATAAACAAGAAAGGCGCACCAACTTGAGAGAGGGTCCCTAAATAAATCTCTTGGCTTTGAAGGTCAAAAATCCATGTTCTCTCAGCTCAACAATGAGTCATGAAGCATTGGACTAAGGAGAGGATCGTTAAATAAATCTCTCAGCTTAGAGAAAGTCGACAAACCATATTCTCTCAGCTTAGAAGAAGTTGTCATACAATCTTCCAAAATAATTCACAATTCAAGGGATCTTGTTCCCACAATAATTAACATTTAAGGGACTATGCTCCCTCTTCAATTCCCAAATCAAGTAATCATTTTTCCCATAAGATGTCAAAGTCAGAAGGTGAACAACACAACATAACTAACTTTAGCATAAAGGCATAATCAAGTACGGGCTCAACAAAAGGGAGGCAAGAATCATTCTGCTAGTGACTAACAAGCTCTTATTTTCATCCTATTTTATAGCATACTAGCTCATATCATCTGCATTCATTACATGCCAATCAAACCATAAGACATAATCAACCATCACTAAAGACTAACTTGTTTGACACAATATGCAACATATTTGTGAATACTAACATTTTCTAAGTCTTTCAGATCTTCTTGCATGTATGATTTTTTCCAAGCTCATGTGCCCCATGCCGCAGACCTCAATGTCTCCCGGCGTAGTGCATGTGCTAAATATCAAATACCAGTAAGTCAAGAGACCATTACTCATCCATCAGAACTCATCCCTTTTCCAAAACATGATTACACCAAGCCATCACAGACTTTCAAATTTCAAAAATCACAATTAACCCACCAAGTATGAGTTCTGATGGACGATAAATGTTATCTCACCTGAGTCATAATTAGGGTACTTCTTTCCTTCACCACGCATGAGTCAACTCATATACGCCAAAGGAGGAGCTTCTGTCAGCACCCAAATTTTGACTCAATAATCCCACATATTATAGAAGTCATGCTCTCTGTTGGTGATGATCCTCTATTAGCTACAATATGGACCTGAGCATGTAAGCCATGTGATTCTTCTATCTCTATAGCTGAAAAATCAAAATCTGTTGGTGATGATCCTCTATTAGCTAATCCCACATATTACAAAAAATTAGTTGGAGCTCTCCAGTACTTGACCATAACCTGACCTGACATTGCCTACTTGGTTAATAGTGCATGCCAACACATGAATAAGCCCAAATAGTCCAATTATTAAGCAATAAAGCATATATTAGGCTACATAAGTGGAACAAGTGCATTTGCTCTTCGTTACAAAGCAGGGCCACTACATATATAGGTCTATGCAGATTTGGATTGGGCTAGGGATTCAACTGACAGAAGGTCCACAAGTAGAATTTGTTTGAAGCTCTGTAACAACCACTACAAGAAATGGCGCGAATAGTGGCAACCTTTTTCCGTCAACTTTAAAAGTTGACGATACAAGCTCTTTTCTGCCGTCAGTTTGAGGCTTGTCGACGCAAAACCACAATATATTTTAAATTATTTTTTTGGCATTAATTTACACAATAAACATAACTTACATCAAATACTGTTAATTTAACATTTAATATAAGCTTCATCAAATGTAGTTGATTCAAGGGTTGGGTATTTTTTCATTTCGTCACTTTACTGAAACAAACCAAAATGGGAAGAGAGAAAAACTTGAGAAGCATTTCCATCGGCGGCAATCCTATTGTGGCATCTAGATCGCTTTCTCTCTGATTCTTTCTCTCCAGATCTGGATCCCTTTGACAAGGAAGAGAGCTCCCTGCCTTCTCAAAATCGGAATTTTAGAGTTTCTGATTGAAATCCAACCATTAACGTGAGGTATGTGGTAGTGATTCACTTTCATACTATTTAAATTGAGGACAAATGTTCAAGTTTTGAAGACTTTATAGTAATCGTAGGGAATCCTATACGTTGAGGTAATATTTTTGATTTCTCAACGATCCTATTTAAGTATTTTGTAGTTTTCACCTTTTTTGTTTTAATTGGAGAATCATAAGAGATAATGGAGGTTTAGGGTTTGTGAAAGATGAAAAGAGGCTACTTTAAGAGAAGTTGATGATGTTGGATTAAAACAGTAAAACTCTTAGATGAATTTTACATTTACTTACATTAATTTGATACCCAATGGAATTGCTGCATTAGGGTTTAATCCAGGTGTTTTAGTGTTTTAGGGTTTCTTAGTGGTTTGGACAGAAAGAGTGAGCATCTTTTTACTTGACATCGACTATTTAGTATTATGGGCGTGCAGTTGAAGGATTTGTTTGCCAAATTCTAGAGCAATTTCTCTACTGATCTCTCACATCTCATAGCAGCAATTTCGGGCAAGTTTCTTCCATTCAAGCTTGCAAAGTTTTCTTTTTCTGTGCCTCTCCCTTTTTTTCCCTCTGATTCTTCAACCATAAATCCTTCAGCTTGTATCTTCATCTTTGAAGTCATCTTGATTGAACTCAACTCAACTTATTACACTCCATTAACGAATTATCCATGATCTGTTTATAAATTGTTTAATGAATGATATCCTTTGTATCTGTAGTTACTACTTAATGATTAATCAACAATATTTCAATCTTTGAGTTTTTTCAGATTTAGGAACTCGTTTTCTCATAAGATTATTTTGTCATTTAGTTTGAAGTATTGTGTTTTGACCTAGATACTAATGTTTAGGCTAATATGTCATGGAAACAACTATCTATATAGCTTTAGATGAAATTGAGTTAGAGTTCTGTGACATGCTGACTGGAAACACGAAATTAGCCTCTTAATCTATCACTTTTGTGTTGATGATCTTGTTATTTTCAGTAAATTTTATATGAAATTATTGAAGCCCTATTTTTTTCATGCTTTTATCGTTATAAGAAGTTTTGAGAACAACTTCTCATAAATTCCTGTCAACATGGAAATACTCTATTTATAGTACGGCATTATATTTATTTGGATGGATTGGAAATGGTTATGGTTTGGTATTCATTTAGACATGATGGATAGGTTCAGACTATTTTCAACTTTGACATGGTCTTGGCTAAAGAAATTGGAAATAGTACCAGTCCCATATTAAATCTCAGCATATTTCCCTGCATGATGGATAGGTTCAGACTATTTTCAAAGAATGTTCTTCGATTTAGGATAGTGGGATTCATTTCAGGAAGTGAGAGAGATGCGTGGGGGGTATAAGAGGGGTGCTTATTTTGGGAAACAATAATATTTCAAGTTTAGACATTTTTATAAACCATAATATTTATCAATTAAATCTAAACACACACAAGAGAACATTACCTGTATCTAACAAAATATTATCATCTACAACAAAAATTTGCAAAACTTAAAAATAAATAAATAAATAACCACAAAATTTATTGTGTTCCTAGCAAGCCTCCCCAATTATTCCTGTAATTGAAAAAAAAACAGCAAACTGAAATTAAAAAAATAAAAAATAAGCCACCTTTATGACTACGAATTAGTTAAACTTCATAAATGCAAGTGGAATCAAGAAGTAGAAATGAACTGTTCTTCTAGTAGTACTTGACTGATTTGACCTTTACTTGGAATGGAAATAGCAAGCCACCTAAATCCAAATGCAAAATTTTGAAATCCTCCTTTATCCAATCAAATGTGATATAGCTTTCAAAGCAGAGAAATCATATCCAATATCCCATTACAATAGGTAAACAATAGAAACTCATTGAGAAGTAGCACTTGGAAGAGGGGCACCCACAGATTAGAGATGCCAATGTCAAATATAACAGTAAATTTTTTAGGGGAGAGTCAACACCAATCTTGCCAAAGCACTGACAAATTAAAAATAATAATAAATTAATTAATTTTAGAGACAAACCTTCCCCCAGCTCAGAAGTTCCAGTATTTAACTATATTTGGAATCTCCTTGGCTACTTTGGAGGAGCTTAGAGATAAAGAAAATGATATAATTTGGAGCTCCTATTTTGAACCTTGCAGCCTAATCAATTCCACCACCCTAGTTACATTCTACAACATCAGAAACTGAGAATTCATATGTATTGATTTTCCAAGAAAGTTCAGGTATAAAAGAAGGATATGACAAGGTTATTGTCTGAATATATAACCATGTTGCTGACAAGCCCCTAGATTGATAGAAACCTTAGCATGTTTACTTAGGAGTTGTGATATTTCACTGCCCTACATTTCCATATGATTTTTCTTACATCACCTATCCAATCATTATAAGATTCAGATTTACCTCATTTGCCATGCCTCATTTTATATTCATAAATGACCAAATGCATAATATTAAGTCAGATTCAAATCTGTCTAAGACTTCCGCACAATACCAATCTTTGCTTACATGGATTAATCTGGTTTCTATCTCTATATTAGGGATTCATAATTGCTAATGGAATGATTTCACTATTTTTTAGAATAGAATTTGCATGTTAGCTCATCTCCAGGTAGAGTTC
>JAOXJP010232463.1:0-10465 GCA_025762735.1 Platanus orientalis | reverse complement strand
GCTCATGATTTCTACTAGACCTTTTTCCCTTTCTTGTGTGTAACTCTCATGATTTCTACTAGAGCTTTTTTTCTTTCCTGTGTGTAACTCACAAAACTTCTTGTGAGTTCTGTTCTACATCACATGATTTTGTAGATAGGTTCAGGATTAAATAAATTCTACCAACAAGATTGATTGCAAGAAGGCGTGAATAACAAATCGGATCAAAACGGGGTGGACCGGTCCGGCAATGTTTGGGTTCGTAAGGAAAAAAAAACCAGAGACGATGGATAGATTCGTAAGTTTTGAGTTGAGAAATCTGGCACAGCGGAAATTCAATGCAAACTAAATTTAGAAAGTCCAGGAGGGGATATTCTCCTTCAAGCTGACATCTAGGCTGGTTAAATATAACGACCCTGTGTGGTCATCCATTGTAAGGATATGGTGAGGTTTGTAATAGTGAAATACGTTTTATCTAGGCAGGGGATTGTTTCAAAGTCGATTTCTTCCTGGGGTGGGGGATTATGGGAAAGGGTTTCATCTCTGGCTTTTTGGGGCAGTGACAGAAAAAGATATGAACAAAAAAGCTTATAAATCTTTTGTGTTACTCCCGATTTTGAGGTTTTCCTATTTATAATAATTTCTTGTTTATCTGCTTGTAATTTTTAATTCAGCGTTTCTCGTTGCATCCCAGGTTTCCCGTTTCCACTTTGACACAGCAAATATAGAATAGTTGTCTGATTCTTTTCTACAAATTTCCTTTAAGTGTTAAGAGTAAAGGGAGTCCCTCCCCCGCGCCTAGGTGGGGCTGGAGACCTTAATCACTTGGTCATGGTATGATTCTTTTGGAAGCTCTCTTTAAACTATTCCATATACTTAATTAAGCGTAGATAATGAGGGAATGTAATCGAATTTTGTCTGTGGTTTATCAATGGATGAAAAAGCTTCGTGTCCTAAAAAATGTAACATTGCTCACACCCTGGACTCGCTTCTTTCCAAAAAAATAGGACCGTTAAAGTTAGTCCAATCCAAGTTTCAGCTGAAGGAGCTGCTGTTTGAATGAATGCCCCAAGGGTTTAGAGTTCAGACATTGAAAATCAAATCAAACGATTCGTTGATCTTACACCAGTAAGAAAGACAACAAACATTAAAACTAAAACCAAGTTCGATCAGTGTCGGTCAGACAATTATAGGCACATTTAAAAAAGCAAACCAAAAGATTTGCTCATCCATTATTTGATCCTAACTGGGAAAAAAATCAATGAATTACAGTATCCAACATATTTTATATCTAATTTCATCACTGCATTTCGCTTCCTACTCTAATGTATACATCTGCTAATTCCCATCCTAAACCTTACACCAGCGTCGAGCAAGAAGAAGTCTTAGGATCGAACAACGCCGGAAGCAAATACTTCCTCCCGTTTGCGCCATGGGCATTGTAGCTAGCACCAGTCGTCGAATCCACCAACAGCTCCCCGGCGTAACCCGGGTAAGCCCCCTTGCCATAAACACCGGGGCAAGCCGACGCCGCCTCGAGAGGTGCCTCCGCCGGTCCCTGATAAAAACCATTCCCAAAAGGGTTCGTAGCGGTTCCGGCCAAGAGACTAGCCAAATTAATAATAATACCATCCAGGCCAACATCGTTGTTTGGGGCCACCAAAGGTGGGTTCTGGGGTCCATAGATTGGCTGATGGAAGGGCCAGGCGCATTGCCCAGGACACTGCGTCTCCGAGTTACCAACCCAGATGTAAGCAAACTTATAGTTCTTGTTCTTAACCTGGGCAGTCTTGGAGCCCAAAGCCGAACCGTGGGTTCCGCACCTGCTGGAGCAGAAGCCGTCGACGATCACATCGGAGGCAGTCAAGACAACGTTGATGGCATTCTTTTGATCCCCTCTCGCCGCAAGCCGAACGATTTGCTTACTGGAGAGTGATTTTCCCAACGAGTAGTTCTCGTCGAGGATCTGCTTACCCGTTTGTAGAGACAATGCAGAGGATTTCTTGGAGCTGAGATGGTAGTATTTCTCAGTGGTTTTCCACCAGGTGGAAACAGAGGGTTGGGCCTGGGTCTTCAAGGACGACGGAGAGGAGAGGGAAGAAACAAAGTCAGCGACGATGGCCCGCTGAGATGGCTTGAACTTTCCATACCAGATAAGGTTAACAGAGATTTTGCCGGAGAGAAGGGGGCCATTGTGGTATTTCAAGGGCAGAGGCTGCTCTTGCACCAACTCAGTGAGTCTCCTCCCCGCGGAGGAGAAATGAACAAACAAGAAAACGATCAGAACTTGCAGAAGCATAGAAGAAGAAGCCATTTCCACAGCTTTGAAAATTTAAAGAAAAGAGAGAGGGAGTGGAGTTGAGATTTACCCAGCTGTTGTGGAGAGTAAAAGGGGTGAAGGGGGTTTTATATAGGTTGTAGAAGTAGAGTAGAAGGGAAGCCACGGAGAAAGAGGGTGTGTTAGCGAGTGACGAAGAGGGTGGGTCTTGGAGCCAGAAAAATAAGCAATAAAGGAAGAGGAAAAGAGACGTTGTAAGAGTGGTTTACAGGCTGGAAGAGTTGTTTTTATGGGGATGTGTGTATGAGGTTGCCAACTGGAGTCGTCGTTTGGCGTGGATTTCTTATTTCACTGACGTTTCTTTCTGCCTTCGAATAGCAGGTGTAAAGACAAGAACGCGCTTAGGTGGTTTAAAGGATTAAAGCCCACTCATTCACAAACGAGCACAAATTTAACGTGAGAAGGAATCTTGCACGCGGTGTTCTCCTGCGTGTGTAAGGGGTTCTAGTACAGCCCCAGCTGGATCAAGCTAAGTTTTGACAACTGTAGATTAACTAGCTCTGCGTTAGAAGATGGGTCTTTTCTATAGCTTTATTTATGACACAGGCTGTTATCGTTTTCCATAATAAAGACAAATCTGAGCTTTTCTTTATTTCAAAAGATTAATGATGTATACCATTTTCCTTTTCTTTCTACTTCTTATGTTCTTGCTTAGATCTCCGCTTCAAGTTTTAATTAGATAAAATACAGTGTTTGTGTAGTAGTCTACCCTACTTGACAACCTTGGGACTCAAGCAAGAAATAGTGGACTTGATTGGAACAAAGCTAGGGTTTGAATCATATAATCTGAATAAAAATATATCATGCCTATAAAGAGTGTCTGCGTAAATACACATTAATTGGTCAAAATGAGGACTCAGACGATTAGGTAAGAAAGGGGTTCGTACAAACAGATACGAGAATGGCACGGGGATGCAGACACATCAGCGCCAAAAAGTGATGAAGTCCTCCAATGCTGATGTATCAGCCCCTGGTGTCATTCACACCTGTTCGTACAAACTTCATTCATACCTAATCTCCACCCATGGAGGAAGGTGTTATAATAAAGGGAGCAACATGTGCTGTCCAGGACACGAGACCGTCATATGGAATAAAATGGGCAGAAATTTGAAATTTCATCAAACCTCTACCCACGTTATTCCATTTGAAATCTTCTTTGTGTCCCAAACACCAAATTCTGGACAAAACATTTATTTTGTAAAATAAAGCAAGAAAATCCTCTTTGTGGGAAGGGTGTGCCCTCTCTAGGAGTGTGTGGCCCCACACAAAAAGTGCATGAGGACCACATCCCGACCTGAAAAGAAATAATGTAAAGAGGGTATCCTTTGTCAAGCATCATGTCTGGTACTAGTTAATGACTATTAAAACCCAAAGTTTTGCCCACGAAAGCTTGAAGTATGTGTACATAATGTTTGATATTTGTTGTGTTAAGAATGGTAGATTTTTGCTTATCTAACAAATGCTCATTGGTGGTTTATCCAAAGATAGTTATGTAGAATGGACGGAAACAATGGCTTATAATTTGGGTTAAAAACTTTTGAGGTCGAGGAATTCTCCAGGTAGATTTTACAAGAGCTCCAAAACCATAAATGCTTCCAACTTTTATGCACCCAAAATTCATGTATAATACGTGTGCACAGACCAAGGAGTGGACACATCAGTACTGAGAAATGATAAGCATGTCTCAAAAAAATGTAAATCACTTTTCAGCACTGATGTGTCCACCCTCTGATCCATTCACATGCATGTGCACAGATTTTGAGTATACAAAAGTTGGGCTCTTCAGGGAGGTATGTATGTATACACACAAATTGAAATATTTGCAATATTATATGTTGTTTTGATTGAAAATTTTCATAAAAGAATTAAAAATTGGCTTATCTCATATCAAGATTGACATGTTGATATCAATTATATATGAATACATAACAAAAATGGTGAATAAACTTGAGATAAAAATCAAATATCTCACATCAAAAGAGATGGTAACTGAACTCGTGTTAAGTGATTGTCTCTAAATATGTTAAGAAAGCTTGTTGTTGTAATGACCTTGGGAAACACAAATGTAAATGACACATCTTAGAAGAGCTGCAACGTGATCTCACTTCATTAGGTACTCAAATTCTAGCTTATTTATTTTGAGGTGGTCATAAGTGCCAAGGCTTTAAAACTATTGGTTGAGAGCTCCACAGAAGGCATTCATGGTTGTGTAAAGTGTAATAACACCAGCTATTAATGGAAGAAGTCGAGGTACTTAAAAGAATGTACAGAGCAAGGATATTGGAGTGGTTCTTTAACACATTTCTAAAGTTAAAAACTTAGTAGGGCTATCCTTTTATTTGCAACCATTGAATAGGATACGATGACTACCTGTATGGATAAATATAAAAGTTACTGCCTAGAAGCGCGTTAAGAGCTTGTCCTTGGAATTCCTCATGGTTCATTCAATCATGCCCAAATGGTAGATGATAGGCATTGATTAATGGTTCCAAATAGTGTTTTTGGTGTAGTTGCAAGAATGGAAATACCCATTGGATACCAATCTATCTTGTAATCCTCAAGTATTGAGAGAACACCTCTGCCATTATCGTTCTTGAATACCCAACCACCTATTTAATGCCGTAGTCATTCCTCTGTATCCTTGACAGCTTGAAACTTGAAAAGAATCCTATGAGACGGTCAAATAGAGCCAGAAGTTGATGTTGTTTTAGTTATGACTTTGTTATGTGTTCAACTGGGTATTTTTTTTAACTCTACGGTAAGACTTAAGTAATGGTAGCCACCTGTAGTGCCACCAAATTCCGTTTGACTTTAACCAAAGACTTCAGCGTGTCCACTGGAGGGTGGATGACTGCGTTCGCAACTTTGCATGCCTTGTTTCGTTAATTCCAATCCATGTAACTACATAATGTGCCTCTATTGGAGAAATGGCAAGGTATGGCCTCTGCATGGAGAGGTCAGGATTTTGAACCCCTGTGGGCAGCAATTCTAGTAGTAGTTGAGGATGGCTGTTGCGGCAGTGTGTACGAGTGGTCTTAACAAATATAATAATAATAATTATTATTATAATAAATATCAATGTAATTATACTACTGCTTTGCTATCAATTTTACTGTGGAAAGCCTGATGCATGCTATGATATATTTGATGTATGCTATGCGCTTAATATTCGATATTTGTTGTGTTGGGAATGAGAACACGATTTTTGATTTATTTAATAAATACCCAATAATGGTTTATCTGAAGGATACGTAATGAACTGAAACAGTAACTTTTAATTTAGGTTAAAAACCATGAGGTTAATCTAATAACAAGATAGATTTTACATGCAGTGAGGATTTTATTCGCTGACCCCTAACCTGTGTCGCGTCCGCCGATGATCAAGCGGGTAAAAACATCAGCGCCGAAAAGTGATTTTCACTTTTTGGGGGAGTGTGAAAACACTTCTGACACTGATTTGGCCCCCCATTGACCTAGGTGTTTGCATACGCCGAGCGTAGAAAAGCCTCACCGTTTTACATGAGGTCCAACTGACAATAGGCCACTATTGGTCACCAAATGACCATAGGCCTACTATTGGTCATGTGTTGTTGTAGAGAGAGAGAGAGAGAGAGAGAGAGAGAGAGAGATGGTAGCTCAAGCCACTTAGGCGCATACTGTATGAACAAAAAAAAACAAGGGTTTTTTGTATTTTTGTGCGTTTACTTTTGTCGTTTGGGCCGCCCCCCCCGCCCCCCCCAACACACAAAGTGGATTTCTTGGAACTACCCTGAAGCATCAGGGCACCAGGTGACATGTGGGTGGAAAAAGTGATAAAACATCCACCAGTGGTTCATTTTTTCCGCCCACATGTCACCCGGTGCTTTGGGGTCGCTCCAAGAAAAGCACTCTAGGATATCCGCTTTGATGTGGCAAATATGAGATAAAAAACTATTTCACAACCGAAGAGATGGTAGTTGATCTAATATAAAGAGATTGTCTCTAAATAAGTTTAAAAAGCACGTAGTTGTAATGGCCCTTTTTTTTTTGGTTACATGTAGTTGCAATGGCCTTGATAATCTCAAATGTAAATGGGGCTACTTGGAAGAGCAGCAATATAAATGGGCCTTCATTCAGAGTTCCAGCTTGGAAGAAAATGTTGTGTGATAAATTAAAAACAAGTGTCTGTGGTGTGTATGGTGAATGATAATCTGACACATATTGTGTTTGGGGTTAAAAAGGTCCCAAAAAATGTTCAGACAAAAAAATAGGTGTTCAAAATGAGACATTAAAGTCAAAACCAATCATGTGTCAATCAATGCACCCTTATAGAGGTCTGTGTCAACACAGATAATCATTCCTTCTAGCTTTTATATATATATATATATATTTTGAGGTGGTCATAAGTGCCAAGGTACTAACATGATAACAGAGGCGAGCGTCTACAAGCTATTGGTTGAGAGCTCCACAAAGAGCATTCATACTTGTGTGTAGTGTAGTTACACCAGCTATTATGACCTCTAAGGCTCGGGCTTGGATTATGTGAAAACGAATCTCATGAGAATCGTGAAAATGGCACCAGAGGGGCTGACGCATCAGTACCAAGAAGTGATTTACACATTTTTGGGGGGCACTTATCACTTTTCAGCGATGATGTGTTCGCACCCTGATGCCGTTTTCACAGTTTTCACAAGATTCGTTCTCACATAATTTTTAGGGCTAAGGCTCTGCTAAGCTACTTTCATAGAAGAGGTCGAGGTTCTTAAAAGAATCAAGAATGTACAGTAAGGATACTTCAGTGGATCTTTCGATTGTAAGGTTAAAACTGCCTACTCAGGACCACACCTTTGTGGCCTGACATTAATAGATTACGGTGGCAACCTGTATGGATACATATGAAAGTTACAGACTAGAAGCACATTAAGTTGTCCTTGGGATTCCTCATGGCTCATTTAATTATGCCCAAATGGTGGATGATAGGCATTGGTTAATGTTTCCAACTTCCAAACAGTGTTTCTGGTCCAGTTACAAGTATAGGGAAATACCCATTAGATATGAATCTTTCTTGTAATCTTAAAGTCTTAATAGAACACCTCCGTCTTTATCATTCTAGAATTCTCAACCACCCTGTCTCATGCCAAAGTCATTCCTCTCTATCTTGACAGCTTGCAAGGCATCCTATTACACGGTCAAATAGAGCTAGAAATTGCTTTTGTTTAATTAAGAGCGTGTAATGTATTTAAGTGGGTATTTTTTAAACTAAATTGTAAAGACTAAGTAATGGTAGCCACATGTAATTAAGGGTGGCAATTTTTTATGGGACCTGTGAACCCGATACAAACCCAACACGAAATAAACATGTTAGGGTTGACTGTAAATGGGTTTTCAATCAAAACCTGTCGACCTGATTAATAAATGGGTTGACCATATGATCGTATATTCTAGAAATGACACGAATCTGACCTGTCAACATGAATTACCACATAACCCACGAACCCGATATGAACCCAACACAAAATAAGCATGTTAGGGTTTATTGTAAACATGTTTCAGTTCAACAATTAATTAATGGGTCAGGCTTAGGTTGAGCCCTATATTTGTAAACCCTTATCTCAACACACCCCTACCTCTAATGCCACCAAATCCCAATTGACTTAGAGCCAAAGACTGCAGCGTGTCTGGTGGAGGGTGGATGACTGCGTTTGCTTGCCTTGTTCCGTTGCCTGCAAACATGCTGACACCAATCACCAAGGGAGTGGTCAGGATTTCAAACCCCATGGACAGCAATTCCGCAATCGTGCGGATGTTTGTCC
This sequence comes from Platanus orientalis, assembly GCA_025762735.1. NCBI lineage: Eukaryota > Viridiplantae > Streptophyta > Magnoliopsida > Proteales > Platanaceae > Platanus > Platanus orientalis. The sequence goes on along the minus strand of JAOXJP010232463.1, from coordinate 2,356 downwards.
TCTCGCCAGTGGCAGTCGCTAATGCGGCAGTGGGCATGAGGGACCCTATAAAAAATAATAAAAGATTCTATGTAACAACGATTGGTGCACTGCTGATCTAAGTATTGTCTAAATCAGATCCTTTTTGTATTCATTATTCATTCACAAGAGAATTGACTTCGTTTGATTATTGTGGCTGTATCTTGTCTATAAGTGTTGTTTATTGTGCATCTTTTTAAATGCACTTTCACAGGAAACCATTGTTATACAACCTGGACTGGCTTGGCCAGGTTGAATCCATGAACCTGAGAACTTGCCCCCGGCTAGTTGGAGGACCAGATTTTTTAAAAACCAGAAAGGTTTGGAAATCAAATCTGGATAACCCAGGTGACTTCTGTGTTGGGGGTTTATACAAAAGCTTACCAATCAAACAAAACAAGAAACAAAAAGAGTAATAATAATCAAAATAAAATATCAAGCCACAAACATATCATAAGGAAACATAATTTATGTGAAAAACCCTCGATTGAAGAAAAACCATGTAATTGCGAAGAAAACATTATTATTTGAAAAAGATTACAAGAGTTTTCTCTCAATTTCTCGTAAGTCATTTTTCTTTTACAATATTTTTACTCCCCTTAATTTTAAACAATAATAGAGATCTTATATAGATTATATAAGTTAATCCCGTTAAAAAACCTAGGTTTCTCGACTCTCCACGAATTTTTCAAATTTGTTTTATTGCCATCGGATCGATCTAGGTGCCTGGGATCTATCTGCTAGATTGGTCGTATCAATCTGATACTCATTTGGCCTGGTCTATCTACAGGTCTGCTTTTCTCAAAAGTATTCAGATTCAACTCTTGGTTCTTTCTCGCCTCCATCCTTGCATCAGACTCCACTCCAACACTCAGGATATCAGGTGTCTTTCTTAGAAACTTTGTTTAAATTACCAATGATGTCATCAGAATTAACCCAATTCAATTATGTAGTCAAACCAGATTGACCTGGCCTGGATCCATTCACGGATGAACCTTCTCATGAGGTGAGGGATAAGAGCAATCAAAGATAAAAGGCTACATTACTTCTTCAAGCTTCATCTCTGAAAAACATGCTAGCACAATAGACCAAGGAATATTGCTAGGCTGTGCAACTTGGTCATGTTCAACGTAGCTAGTTTTAGATTAAAACACAATATTAGATTTATTATTCTACAAGGTATACTACCTATTTATTGAAATAAATTAGTGTTTCCATCGCCCTACATGCCGGTTGTCTTTAAAAACTCAACGAGGCTTGTGATGTGTTGCTTTCCCTCGCCCTAATCCGTGTATGCTTGACCTTGCATGCCAGCTACATCCGGTAAGCTCGAACCAAGACCATGGCGTGTCCCATGGTTGATGTGGTTATACCAACCAATTACTTTTAAATGGTTTTTAGTTGCACGAGTGACGCTTCTGGAATCTATAACCCTTCACGAGAAAATTGACTTGAGACCGTTTTGGTATATAGGTGTGCTTCCAAGACACTTCCTTCACATGTGTACATCTTTCTAAATAGTTCCTTAGCTACCATTTAAAAATTTTCTCATGAGAGTAGAGAGGTGTATGGATAGCTAAATCTAACAGTTAGATATGGCATACCTTCTAAGATTAACCCGGTTTTTAATTACCAAAGTATAAAGGATGTTCTGTCCAGGATTTGGTGTCTAGGATGGTATCCAGGACACTAGGGGCCTTTTTATGGAATAAAACGGATTTTCCATATTCAAAAACTGCATCACCTAGACACCCAATCATTTTATTCCATATCACATACCCTAATGTCCTGGACATCAAAACCTAGACCGAACATCCTTTCCCATTTTATACATAAGGCAGACCCTGTTACCAAATGTTACATTCGATATGTATTGGACCAAAGAAATACCTAGAGAAATATAATAATTCATATTATTTCTTTCAATTAACATATATAAGATAAAATATGAACGTTATAGAGATGATGTCATTGATCTTGTTTGTCCATAAATTGACTGATATATCACAATCTTTGTAGATTTATACAGGACAAAAATTAGGGGGCTCGCAAGTCATAAGTGAAGGGTAAACAGGAAGCCAAAAGAAACATTATTGATCTTACTTTGTATATGTTAACCAGCTTTTGTTGTATTAAATAAAATTTTAGAATCTCTTATACGTGTGACCTTTGCTGTTAATAACAGAACAACCCTCTTGAGAGGGTTGATAACCTGATCCTAACTTGGCCTCATATCCTCTGCGCTGTCCCCTTTGTGCAATGTCGTGAGTTGAGACACAAGGGGGGTATCATTTCACTTTTTGGAGATGTCACATCACCCCCCAAAAGTGAAATGATA